>JAMWYP010000370.1:0-2500 GCA_025563575.1 Acacia pycnantha | reverse complement strand
ACACCTCCACTTTCTAAAATGTGTTGCTCTGCTTCGTGGCTTCTCACGTCCTCTGTTCAACCGTTTTAGGATAAGCAATGGCGGACCTACCTATGTGAGAAGGGGCACGTGCCTTGATTTTTTTTTTTGATTTTTTTAATATAAATTTTCCCCTTCTATGCACCAATCAAATGTTCTCTCTTTGTACATTCTTTTCTTGCATACATGCCACAGTTGCTCTTTCACCTTACTTCACTTCCTGTCAATGGCGGACCCACCTATGTGAGAAGGGGGGCACGTGCCCCATGAATTTTTTTTGATTTTTAATAAAAATATAAAAATTTTCCCCTTCTATGCACCAATCAAATGTTCTCGCTTTGTACATTCTTTTCTTGCATACATGCCACAGTTGCTCTTTCACCTTGCTTCACTTCCTATGATCTTGCCTCTCTTTCTACAAATACAAAAGCTTTTTTTTTTTTTCTAGAGTGCAGTAGTACGCAATTTATTTTAGTTTAAGTGATTTTCTTTCAAGTAGGTGCAGTGATGAATAATAACTTACATAGGAAGTTTTGTTGTTTCTCGTTTGTTGAGGAAGGATTGGATGTATGAAAGGCATTAATACTCCGCAGCCCATTATCTTTTGTGCTTTTGATGACAAGTGGAAAAAAAAATTTTCGCTGGGGCGTACCATACCCCTACCAATAGTGTCCCCTTTTATAAATTTACTGGATTCGCCCGAGGATAAGTGATATCAACTTATGGCTAACACAAAAGATCATCGATCCAAAAGCGGGCGTGCCATTCTACAGAAATTGGTATTGTTTCACTTTACCCCCAGCCCACTGTCTCTTCCAATCCCCAAAAAGCATCTTAACTTCAGTTTCTGACTAATGACTACGCCCAGCACTAACAAGAGGACAAAAAGTTAGAAAATTACATTATCTAATCAGATTTACAATTGCTTTGAGATCTTGATATAAAAAATCAACTTCAGATTTAATGAAGAGAAAGGAGGAAATTAATTATATTTAATTGAGAGATATTTATTGTAAAATTAATTAATCATTATTTCTAATATTATTATCTAATAATAATTAATTGATCTTATTTTAGATTTTAATATCATGTTAACGTGTAGAACACGGATGTCGGCAAATATATGTATGGAGTGGTGATTTGATATAGGATCAAGTGCCCTGCCGATGCAGATACCAATGTGATAAAGTCACGGGACAGAGAGAAAGATCATCGAACACAACTTTGGCGCTTTGGCCGAAGGGTGGGGTGTGTGCTCGCGTGTGACAATATGTAGATTAGTCTAGGTTTAGAAAGGTGGTGTACTCTTAGAGTACGTTGCTCAGGTATTTATAGGACCTACTGGAGCGGACTTTGGCGTGATTCGAGGCCTAATATCCGAACTGCCTATCCATATGCGGATGTATTCCCTGAATATCCGGTAGTTGAGATATTCGGGGTTACGGATGCGACCAGTCCCGATGTGCCTACCCGTTGTTGGGCCTCCATGTGATTGGGCCTTATCTAGGTCCGTACCGCAGTTGGCTGCCCCGTGTAAGTTCAAGGTTTTGGGCTCCAGGGAAGTAGCATGCCGCTTTATAAATGTCGTTCGTCAGTGTTACCCATTTCTGACACCGTTCAGGGCTAGGATTTGTTGAGTTCATTTCCCAGGTACGTAGTAACGGTTCGAGGGTTCGATGAGTCATAGTGTCCCTCACCCTAATGCGACAAGCCGCCGGCGAAGTGGTTTCGTGTGCGGTCATAGGGCCGACATCCGAGGAGAGAGCGCCGTGGTTTGGACCGCCGAGCTACAAGCGAGATGGTGCGACCAAGACTCCGGCACTAATCCGACCGAGGCAGATACCCCACCAAGGCTCGTCATGAAGCTCGGCCGTTGTTACTTCCTGTGACTCTTGGGAAACCTCCTCTGACGCTACCATGATTGCCTATGACACTGGCCATCCCGAGATTGGGAGGCGCTTGATCTCGTGGTCCGCGCCCCGACCTCAGGCGCATTTATGCTCGGCGGTACGTTACACGCCTTCTCGAATTTTGGGTGAAAAGTCGTGGTTACCCTCGTCTGGCTGTTTCTTTTGTTTTGAATTTCCCTCCTTCTTTCCTCTCGATATAACTTGCCGGGCATTTCTCTTTTTGCCCACTTTTTCACTCCGCTCACTCTCCCCACACACGGAATTCTTCGCGCAAAGTCGAATTCTTCGTTTAACTTCCAAAGGGTCTCGATCAATACTCAAGAATCAAAGCTCCTTTCTTGTTCGGAATTGTTCATCTACCTTCGCCCTGTCGATTTTTCGTAAGGTTCGCGTATCTGTGTATTTTATCCTTTTTATATTGTTCTAGCATTTTAGTTCTCCCTCTTCCCTTTTCTTCCCTGTCAGTGCCTCGTGTTCGGGTTCTTCAAGGGGAGTGTTTGCGAGTGTAGCCATCGAACCCATGGGTTTGGTCCCTTGAGCGTCTCGTTCTAGTCTGTTTCCCCTCCTTCTTA
>JAMWYP010000037.1:658767-769655 GCA_025563575.1 Acacia pycnantha | reverse complement strand
TGATGTTCTTTTTTCTTCACATATAAACAACTCACCAGAATCAACAGGTGCTACACGGCCAATAGCCGATTCACCAAAATCAGGATCCAAGACCTCCTCAAATGCTTCATTGCTTCCATCGAGAGACACTGTTCTAACTTTGAAGCTTGCTGGCATTAACCCTTGCCCTGGGCTGTAACAGTCAACAGTCTTCTCCCAACTCTAGTGAATGTAAACATTACAATTGAATTAAAATGTTAAAAGAGGATGAAATATCAAGAAGCAAGTATAAAAGTCTAATGAAGGCTTATTGTTCAACATTCTTCCCTGAGAACACTCCTAATAGCATCAAGAACCATTAACTATTCACCTGTTCCTCAGGACAAGATTCTTATGCGAGGGAAGTAACAAGTCTCAGCCAAGCGGACACTTAATATTAAATTCCGATGAAATGATGTAATGCAAATAAACATTCAGTGAGAAACCGTAGAAGGATCAAGTACTGAGTTATAAGTCAAGACAAATTAGAATGATAAAAGAAACAAGAAATCACATATGTAAAGTTAGCAAGTATCATCATTCTTCTATCCACACAGGATCTACAACACCCATTAAACTGTCCAAATTCTATATGGTCAAGATCCAGCACTATCTATTATGTGAAAACAGAAGTTACTGCATTATCTAAAAGAAGTCTTCAAGACTACAAGGTCCAGACAAAGTAATCACCAAAGCAAATGTTAATAGTTAACAGCTCTCACAGAAGGAATGTCTGCCTTCAAGTGTGCAATAAAAGAATTTACACATTCAACAGGCATAACAATTTTGTCACTGCAAATAAATCAAAGAATGACAAACTAATAAAAGCCATGAAGTCCATAATTTACCTGCAACTGCAGTGTGTGAAGTAGAAAATTCTTGACGATCTCTCCTTCACCATTGAGCAGAAAGGCAATTGCTGATGGAACAAAATCACGTATAAAGATTTGATCATAATTCAATGGTTGTTTGTCCGCTGGATCATTAGCTGCAACAGTCCCAACTGGATTCCCACAATAAGTGAAAACAGCACCTCGAAGCAGCTTCCAAGCTTCCTTCTCAATCTCAGACACCTCCCTCTCAACCTTACTCTCATTCAAACCCTTCAAATTATGTATATTTACATTTGACTCATTAGTTCTATCTTTGGGGACTTCTTCCAATGTACTTTGACCATTTTCAATTCTTTCAAACACCAAGGGCTTCACATTTAATCCACTTTGAATATAAATCTTCTCAAAGCTTGTGTCATTAACATGAGAATCAACTGACGTAGAATGGTTTCTAAAATCCGAAACTGCATTCGGTATCAATGAAATGCCCCTACAACTGCCTATATTGACACAACTATTACTAAAAATTCTACACTGACCCCAATTTGAATCGGAAATTCTAAAATCTCTCCGATTCAGATTGATTATATGAGTACACCTTACAATTTGATATTACAGGTATGATATCTATGCCGATGCACGGATTTGGGATATGATTTGGACAAGATGTCCATGACTGAGTCATTAAACTTGGTTGGAGAAAAGCCAAAAAGAGACGAACTTTTACAGCTTCTTAGGATTTTACCACAAGGCTTCATGGTAGAGATCCCAATATAGCTACCAGTAGTCATTTGCCCGACCAAATAACCTCAGTACAGATAAAGAAATCACTTTACCAAGAAAAAAAAATGTATTTATGTACGACTTAGTTGATCTTCAGAAAGCTAGAAAAAATTAGGGTATATGAAAGAAAATTGGGTAATAATATGCAAGGAAAATTAAATTAATAAAGCTAGAAGTTCGAGAAAGCTAAATCGATAACTAAGCTAATGTAATAGAAAATATATGGCAATCTTGTTTACTTACAGTTTGAGAAGACGGTGATCAAGTCGTGCGGTTTGAATGAGAGATCGAAGGTGTCCGAGAATAGAATGAAGCAAGGAAGATCAAAACGCGGATTTATAAGCTGAGGATGAAGGGAAAGTTCGTAGAAGAGAGAGACAGTTGCTTCGTTGATCATATCTGAATACGAAGCAATTGTAATTACGTCAATGTCCTTGCACCGGATCCATCGATCTTTTGGGTGCGTAGAGGCGTAGAGAAATCGAAAGTGAGGAGGGTTAAGTACAGGGACAAAACGGTCCCGCCATTTTGCGCACATTTTAAAATATAGCAGAAACCCATAAAAAGCGTCATGAGGTCATTTCGTGTCCATTTTCGCCTCTACACAAGAAAAATCAAAACCAAAATTGTACGCCGCGTAAAAGTCCATGGGGTCTTGTTATTTGCCACCATGCTAGCTCTAACATTGAAAATATCTTTATTATTACCAATATGACCTCACATAAAATGTCTTATCTCCAAAACGCCCAACGTCTCTTACTCTTATATCGTGAGTTTGTTTTGTTTTTTTTTGCCTTTTTAGTTGACAAAAAATAAAAGATAAGATATTGTCAATATCAAGTTACTACTACTTTTTTTATTATGAGAGTCATCACGTGGGATTCATCATTGTCCAGTCTCCACGAAACTTGGTGACTTCACGCCACGGGAAAAAAAAGTGGGGTCGGGGGCATCCCAATTTCCTATATGGGCCTCTAATCGGGCCTGTTTTGTGGAAGCAATCTAGTTAAGTTAATCCGTAAAGAGCCAGTGGATGCAATTGGGAATATGATTACTTGAGGAGCCCAAGAGAAGTGGGCCAAAATAAGAAAGGAAGGACGTCCAAGGGCATTGTCCATTTTATCCACATGTTAAATTGTTAATCCAATAACACACCCAATAAAGAGCATTTCGACCCATCCATTTCATTGGGCCCGAAAAAAGTACAGGGGACACGGAGGCTTGATTAGCTATACGCGTATTTGCTCCCCTAAAGTCTAAACATGTGCTTCTAGTTCTAGATGGTACTACATAATTACAAGTTTCTAATATATATCATCAACCCTGTTTAATAATCTTCTCCTTTTTTCTTTGAATTAAAAAGTCGCGCATTAATAGCATGGGATTATAAGTTAGGTTTTAAGACCTCCCACTTAAAATGAACTCCAATACCATTAGTCATTTTGCTCTTTCAAATCCCAATTCATTAATAACCGTGAGTTGCTTTTTGGCTCTTTCTTTAGTTGCATTGTTAATCATCATTCAATCCTACTTACAGATTTGGACCATCAAATTTACAATGAGTAGCTTAGACTTGTTATTATAAGTATATCACCATACAAATTGTTAATATGCAATAAAATAATAAACTGAATCTCAAATGTTTACTAACTACCTAATACTAATTCACGTTATACAAATGAAGTAGAGGCAAAAGGTTCTAAACCTCTTCATTTTAAAAACAAAAATGTGACAAAAAAAAAAACAGGAGGCCATGAATACTTACAATGGAGAAGTTGAATTTGTGAATTACACCGTAATCATAGAAAAAAGCTGGCAACTTCGTACTATGACGTAAGTGATTATATCATTTGACACTAACATAGAGTTGATGATACATGCGTCCACAAACAGGTATGCTTAGATATATTAGCTACGTACGCAGTTAGTACCAGATCTAGAAAATTAATGCAGGGTGGGGATACGGAGCTAGAATTTTTTTGTATATATTTGTACAATTAGTGTGAGGTTCAGGGAGCGCCCCCAATTTTTTTTTTAGAAATGTTGTAAATGCATTAAAAAATAAAAGAATATAAATAATAAAAGAAAATAATATCAAAAAAATATTCATGAAATCAAGTGAATACTGATGATATAATAAGAGAGGCAGTTATTTTACAAACCTATCATTTAGAAAAGTAAGGCTAAATGCTGTTAGAAAATACAACTACATAAATTACAATGAAAATAATTACAATATCATCCTTCTAGACATTATTTTTTAGAATTTCATCATAATTCAAGGGTGGGTACTTGTCCCGCGTATGCCTGCACCACCAATATTTGATGTGTCAACTAAATTACTACTCATTTCTTACAATTGGTTTACAAACTTAATGTGTTCAATAATTAAATTAAAAAATAAATTAATAAAATCACAATATATATTGTATGGAGTTTAGAAAATGAATCGTATACTATAATTTATTTATAATGTGACTTGTCATAAATTAAATAATAATATTGCAGTGCTGGGCCGTCAAAATCGGGTATAATATATATCATTTTAAATTAACCACATGCAACAGTAGTAATCTTAAACGTGGACTATTTCAATTTAAACCCTCTCTCATCATTTCTAAATATTTTTGTTCCACAGTTAGTTCAATCTGTGTTATCATCGACATGATCTCCCAATAAGCTGGATCTATACCTGATCACATCAAGTTTGGGTCTGAAGTGCCAACGAACCAAGGTTGGTTAATACTTAATATGTTGGTTCGAACAGAAGTAATATGGAAAATAGGATAAGTGTTAAGGTTGGAATTAGTGACAAATACTTGTGTCTAACTGTGAACCACAGATTTGTTGTGAACTGTTGAGCTTGCGTGGTTTGATTTCAAGATAATTAATAATGACAAGAGATTAAGATGGATGGTAGGAGAAATTAAGAGTTTACATAGAAGAAACGCAAACCTTTAAATGGAAACAAAAGCTAAGTAGGGTCTGCGTCAAATTAGCTAGTAAAGGGATAAGATTGAACCATATATAACAAATATTAAAAATGAAGAAACGAGAAACAAGTATATATGTGTTACAAAAGTGGGAGGATAACATATATATATAGGAATTCACTACCCTCTTCAAACCATTAATTTATTTTTTAATTAACTTGATTAAATACCTGGGTTCAAATCCTATCATTTTATGTGAGAATATCTCATTGGTTCAAACCATAACACTCACGTGTGTGTGTGTGTATATGCATATTCGAGAAACTAAAGCAGGCTTTCTCAAGTATCATCACATCCTTGAATAGTAATACCGTGTAATGTGAAACGTATTAAAAAATTTATGTTGCAGCCTCCTTTTTGAAATGCAAAAGTGTGTCGCTCCTCTGTTGTGGAGTCCAGTTATACAACCCTTTATTTATTACTTGATAATTAACCACGTGTAACCCTAAATCCTAGCTAATGAAGCATCAATGTGCTTTATATGAATTGTTATTCTTCGTTTATTCCCTTTTCATGAATGTTTTCTGTTTCCCTCCACTTATGTGTACCATATTTGTGTGTGTGTGTCCATTTGGAAGTGACAATAATGTTTAAAAACTTATGTTGGTAGAATAAAAAAACTGGATAGGAGTTAAAGAACACGGTGGTTTATTATTTAAATTGCTTTGAATTACAATTTAAGCACGTTTTTATCATTCCCTATCATTTTTATTTCCCCTTTATCAGTTGCAAAACAAATATTGCATGTGACTTAATAAATAAACAATCCTTTTCAACTAATTAATTCTCGCACATGTGTTTTCTTCCTTCATTAACAAATCACAATCTACAAGGGAGTTACGTGAAAGGATCGTGAACTTGATTTCTAGTAATAAATGAAATGTTTCTTAATTTGAATAGTTCTAATCTCATATATTTCGATGGTTCAAAAAAAAAAATCATATATTTCTATGTTTAAGTCGTGTTATGTTAGTTATGTATACGATAAAAATCTATAATAAGCGCACGGGAAATTAATAAAGACTCTAGCTAGTACATTAAATGAATAGTTAAAGGATATCTTGTTATATTTACTCTATATATTCTTATTACAGTTTAATTAAGGACGGGAGTATATGTGATTAACGACTCAATTTATTTTTTAATCGTTGAAAAAGAACTATTGTTAATATGTGGTATTCCTCTAGTGTCATATATCAGACAATAAGAGAGTATCTTTATATGTATGTATCTATATATATATATATATATATATATATATATACTTGGCATAAGGTTTTGTCAAGTCATCCCAAAACTTCGTTGTTTTGGGAGTTAGGGGAATTAATGAAGGGTGTTTTGGTCAAATTCATATATAATAAATACAAAAAAAAAAAAACCAAAACACCTTTCATTAATTCCCCTAACTCCCAAAACGACGTAGTTTTGGGATGACTTGACAAAACTTTATGTGGAGTAACATGATAAACGATAAACCTATATATATGTTGGAATCATTAAAATATTCTTTATATTAATAATACCTCTAATAAATAATCTCCAGTTTATTATTCCCAATGCAGTTATCGGGTATTTTTGAAAAATAAAATACTTATTTTGTGATCAATTTGAATTTAACTATATTAATTATTTTCATTAATCTTAATGATATGTAGCTAGGGGTGTGCTATATTTGAGACCGGAAGGAGGGGGCATAACTTTTTTTTTTTTTTTATAACCAAATGTATTTCCAAGCTAATTTGGGGGTAGAGGGGGTATAATTTTATTGGAGAAGATTTATTAATAAAAAAGGTTATTACCACTAGTGCTCAATATAAAAGAATTATTTTGAATTACAAAGTGAATTATATATTAAGGATGATGCAGTATTAAAGAAGAGATGTGAAAATGAAGAAAGGAGGTTAAAAAAACATAAACTGGAGGAGTGTGATGCTACCAAGAAATATAATGTTGATCCTAATAAAAATGGAATTCAAGTCTGACTGAAATCCTGAACGTAAAATTTTTATTTAAAAGATAAAACTACTTTCAATTACATTTGATAATGCTTAAATAAAGTCATATACCAAAAAGAAAAGAATATGTGGCGGTGGGGGTAGGGGTGGACTAATGAATAGGAAGGCAGTTTCAACGGTTGCGGCCTTAAGTGCTCCATTCTAAGAAGCCTAACTCTCTCTCCTTGATTTTGGGGTCCCAATTAAAAAAATAATAATGTCAGAAAAATAAATCCCCATTGATAAGTGAATTGAGGAAGTTGACAAGTGAAATAATTATTATTAATAAATTATGAGACTTGCTTATTTTTGTTGGGACTTTAATGTCATTCTCATTTTTGTCTAAAATCAAATTAATTCAACCCTTCGACGTGGCATCCTTTAAACTCTTCACACTCCTGGACCACTTCCCTCCTTCTTCTCTTATAGGCACGCGCCCTAGTTCAAGAATCACGATTCCCCCGCCGCCATACCCCTCCTCTCTCTAAACTATTCCATCACGTGTTCCTTCTCCCCTCTCCCGCTCGCTTGGCACGTGCACGGTGCCCCTCCCTAAAATAAAATGACCTAATCACCCCCTTTGGCATAAATTGTGTATCCCATTTTGGTCCTTCCCATTCTTTTTGCTATCAGCTCATGGATGAGATCAAAAGGAGGTAATTTTGGATTTGTTTTGTCCGTACTATATCCAACAAAGCGTGAGCGAAATTAGGGCCCTGGGAATCGTACTTTGGTGACACAGCTTTTCTCCATCATGAACCATCCATATAATAATACTCCTCCTACTACTAATCAACATTTATCTTTTCGCTTTTGAAAATCGTTGCCCTCAATGCCCAAGGAGCTGAGCAACCAATCACATAATACCACGTCTATAAATATATTAATTTCCCCCCTTACTTTTTTATTAGCCACGTGGGCCTCTTTTCACCCTTGGTTCATGTCCCGTGGACAAGATTTTAAAAAGCACTACTTGGATATATCATATAATATCAGTTCTAATAGCAACTTGGTGGAACCAATTATGCACACCCTTGTATATTATTATTACTATCTCTCGGAATTATATATGTACGAATCATGCGTATCTCTCGATTCTGTCCTCATTGGCCATATACATGTCTAAGGAATTGGGGAAAAAAATGGAAGAATCAAATTCAATAAAAAAGACATACAGCAAAGTTAGATCATTTCAATGAATGAAATCTTAAATTACAAATGTGTCCCCACCCCCATCTAAACAAGGAAACCAAAACGCCAAGCTAAACTGAAAATTAATCCACAGTTGATAACCATACCTATAAGTTGGCAACAAAATTAAACTATATAAGTATCCTATATATAATTAATTTTATTCCATTTCATGTCTTCAATTTACCTCCCCAAGCCAAATAATGGTGTTTAAATTTCACCGATCTGATCTCGTATAGGTGCGAGTTTTTACATGCTGTCAATATTGAGCTGTTGCTGTAAAAACATCATATTCTCAACATTCCACAAATTATCCAACGTGTCGCCGCCCTGAATCCAAGGGTTGTTTGGATCCATCACCTGGGAATAATCCAATCCTTGAGGGTATAACCTAGATGGGCTGGTGATGCAATCAGAGTAGCTCATCTGAGAAGGTTGGTAGTATTCCTGGTTATTATTAGGGACAGTACTGTAATAATCAGTCAATTCCGACACCGGCGAAACCTGTGTTCCGAACGAGTCCGATGAAGCGCCCGTGCTGCTGTTTTCTGGCGTGTAGCTCTGCGTGACCTGGGAGCCTCCAAAGTCATTATTATTATTATTCATGATGGCCGCCGCCGGGTTCATCAGCATGTTCCCATTCTCAACTTGCATGTTATTACTATAATGATTGTATGTGGAATTCGTGGTGACGGTTGTGGCGGCAGATAACGTCTGGGAACTTGCCGTTGTGGCGGCGGCAGCGGCTTGAATGCGCTCTACCAGCCTTGGCATCCAAAGATAACGCATGGTGTCCTTGAATTGCTTGCTATTCACGTCACATTTGAGTTGTCTAGCATGCTTTTGGACACGAGTTCTCCAGTAATTCTTGATCTCATTGTCGGTTCTTCCCGGCAAATACTGGGCTATCTTGGACCACCTAATCATTTCCATATGAAGAATTTTCATCAATTCAATATTTTAGCTACATGATAACTGAGATTAAGAGAACAATAATAATTAAAGAGAAATAAAAAAGATATACATGTATCTTGATGTTGTTGAATGCATGGAGATATATATGTACTTATTTATTTGAGGTGACAATTAATTACCTGTTTCCCCAGCGAGAATGAAGTTCGAGAATCATGAGCTGTTCTTCTAGTGTGATATTTCCTCGTCGGACATCAGGACGGAGATAGTTGAGCCACCTCAGTCTGCAGCTCTTGCCCGTACGTTTGAGGCCTGTACCAAATTAAAAGTAGATTGTTTGGATTGGTAAAGTTCTATTCTATGAGAGAATATAGACGAAATGAAAGAGCATTATTTTTGGCTCTATACTCTACAGAGAGAACTTTCTCTTTCCCTCACACATTCAATTGTGGTATAGTATATCATAACTATCATTTCCTTTTCAACAAGTGGGCTGCGCCTAAACAATTATCATCTATCACTAACCTACCTATATGTCATCCTGATCCACAAATATATACATATATATAAGCAGCAGCACGCAAGTATATATATCTTTTAATCGTTCTGAACGTAATTATATATGAAGGAAAACCGAAAACTTTGGCTTTTAGAACTTGATTTGATGCTTGATAGTTGTGTCCCCAAATAAGATTGATGGGTTGTGAGGAAAAGAAGACAAGTGGTGGAGATGATTGAAGGCGACAAGTGTTTGAATCAAACGAAAAGCAGAAGAGGCGAAGAAATTTAGAAGTAGGGGCAGGGGGTTATGATTCAGATTGTTGAAAAGACATAATTAAAATGGAAGAGAAGTTGTACCGGCGGAGCGAGCAAGGGAGTTCCAGCGACCTTCGCCGTGAGTGGTGATGTAATTGATGAGGGTGAGGTCCTCGTCGACGGTCCAAGGGCCCCGTCGGAGGTCAAGGTCGTCGTCGACGGCGTCGGCTTGTTGGAGAGTGGGGGAGTTGCTTCCTCTTCCTTTGACATCCATTGCTGCAAGGATGAAAGAAGCCAGAAACACACAAGGAATAAGCTTAATTGATGTTGGAATTTCGGGTGTGGTTTTGCTTTTATTTGCCTTTAGTCTGGGGAGGGAGGAGAGAGAGAGAGAGACGAGAAAAGAGATAGAGATGGAGATAGAGAGGGGTACGGTGGATGGATGAGTGTGTTACAGATGAGGATGGGGGAGGGAGGGGTTTTTATAGAGAGAGAATAGGACAGAGAAGGGAGGGAGGGAGGGAGGGAAATTAGTGATTTAATTAAATAAGGGCTCAATTATGTATGTGGGGAGGGGAGGAGGTATCTTGAATTAAAATATGGGATTGGGATGTATAAGATTTAAATAAATATACGACTGGAGGGATAATTGTAAGGAAAAGAGGCTACGAAGTTTGACGCTTTTGACAGTTTGACTTTTCCCGCTTTTGTTGTGTGCGCGTGCCTCCCCACCCAACTCACTTCTTTCCTTCCTCGGTTACCGTTTCTCACTCTCCAATGTACTGCTGAGGTTTGCCATGCTCTCCCTGCTTTTATACTCATTCTGCTTTAGGAACATATATATACATATTGTTGTTTATAAGGGTAGTCACCAAATCTCTTAAATTAAAATAGTCAGTTACTCAAATATCTAATAATATGATTCAGAAAATATGTCACATTTATAGTTATAATATATATATATATATATATATATATATATATATATATAGTAGTACATAGTACTCATTATATATCAAACAAGCAAATGGGTTCGGCCAACACTGGTTTTCTTCGTATGCACGTGGCTGAATTTTTGTTTTAGGAAAATGTCCATTAACTTCATATATATGCGATTTAAAAAAATGAAAAAGAAAAGTAGTTGTGAGAACAAGTTGAAATAAATAATTAAATGGAATGGCTAGCTAAACTCATCAATTGTGTGGCTTGAAAATATACAGGTAGTAAGTTGCAAAATTGATTCAAGTGTGAGCAGTGTACGTATTTGATGAGTCCATATTGGCAATGCTAATTAAAGCAGTGAGCTGCAAGACATAAAAGAAAGTAGCATATTGAATACAAGAAAGTCGGAGTAGCAATTAAAGGCGTCGTTGCTGAGCCGCCCGTGCGCAATACTGTGCAAGCTTAGCTTTCCTTACAAATTTATCCTACCTCCTCTCCTCAATATTAAAAAGCTTGATCGAGGCAGTGGTTTAAGAGTAAAGCAACGACTTCGATTTATGTTTTTTGTTATGACTTTTATTCTACAGATGATCGATATCAAACATCTATATATGTATGAACGTGTACGTGCATCATAACAAATAAGTTTGATAAAGAGAATAATTAGACGGGACGACGCTCTCAGATTCATGCAAAGCACTGATGAACTGTGTGTGGCTGTGGCCCCTAATTAATTAGGACGGCTTTAGTAATCAATTCTCCATTTACAACTATTATTACTTCTTACTATTAATTTCCAACTTTATCTTATTTATTATCGTTGTTCATTTAATCAACCATAATCTACAAACAAATGTGCATGGCATCTAGAGTACTATATCTACTAGGTAAAATTTAAAAGTCATTGTTGAATTTTATGAAAAATTAAAACTCCCCATCACAGTCCATATAAAGGAATTGGACCATCCGGAGATAGCGTGGTCCTCAAGGATAAAAGGCTATGTTTTGTAGACACATATATAACATCCATCCATCTTCATATATATTTATATATAAAAGTAAATTTTGTAAGCAGCAAAATCCAAATAATGGTTTATTTTAATTGACACAGAAATTGGAAGGAAACTAGCATTTTCGTGATCTTGCATGCCTGCATGTGCCATTGATGAAACGGCGCTATCTCATTAATTAAAAATGGTGAGCTTGAAAGTGAAGTTCTTAAATGACAATGTGATTCTTATGGAATTGAACGTACCGACCTCTATATATTCTTTGCATTTAATAAAAGCTGCGCCTCTACGTATTTAGATCTCTTTTTTCCCCATTTGTCGTGGCCATGAGGGAATTATATTACTATTATTATTTCAATTCCTGCAATGCTTTTCATCCATTAAAAAATAAGTTAATTAAACCTCACCTCTTTTCATAATTAGATCATTCTAACACTAAATTTTAATTAGAAACCTTAAGGTAATGAATTTATATATATGTCTTTTATTATCTACTATTATTCTTTTGGAAAAAAGATCAAATAATATATTGCCTAATACTATTTGATACTACAGATTTTTCACATTAAATCAAATCCACGAACTCTTAATTGACAGCTCAATATAAATAATTCGGCTATAATTTTTCAAACTCGATAAACACATGGAAAGCATGGTATAGTTTGAAAGATTGGAGTTAATGGCAACAAATGTTCCTGATGATTCAATTCATCAAATATAGAGATGGAAATAGGCTAGGCTAGATTAGGCTTTAGCTAAATGGTCTGGGCATGTGATGGAGATTCAAAACTTGAGCCTGGGTTTGAACCTGTATGTAAGCTTTTTTAAGGCTGAGCCCGAGCTTTCAAAAAGCCTGACAATGGTTGAAGTTTATTTAGAGACCTACTTAAAATTTAGGCCTTTAAATAGACTGAAAACTTGTGTGCATTTAAGTTCATATATAATTCATCAAATCTCTTTAAAAGCCTATATTATGTCTTAAAATATTAGGAATTCGTTCTCATATGAAATAAAAGAGTTAGCAAGAGAAAGAAATGAACACTTAGTAGCAACAATTTCTTAGTGAGTAGGAATAAGAAAAATCAACCATATCTATTGATATTGACAAAGGAGATACATTTTTAAAAATCAACCAAGCACAACCAGTGATATATAAAACTAGATTTTACATTTTGTTTTTCATTCAAGCATTACTAAAATAAACTCAGTGCAATTATTATGTTGTATCAGATGACACAAATTGAAGGAGAGGTAGTGAGCCAACATTGCCATCTCGAGCGATAAAAAAGAAGAGAATTAAATGTGATCAATTGATGAATAAAAAAGTTAAGTTCATAGGTAAATGATGAAGTGTGAAACTTAGAGTTAGGATTAAGACTATTATTAATTTTATAAATAATTTAAAAAATTAATTTAGATTAAATTATATATAATTCTGCATGATAATACATTTTTTAAAATAAAAAAAAAAAGCTAAATCGGCTAGGCCTGTAAGCTAGACCTTATGAAAATAGGTCTGACAATAGGCCTAAAACTAAGTCTAACCTATTTACTAAATAAACTAAGCTAGGCCGTAGGCTCTTGATAGGGGGCTAGCCTATTTTCACCCCTAATCAAATACATGTTTGTTTATTTTGTTATGTATTTGTGTATATCTTAATTAAACATATAATATAATATCATAACCTTCTAAAATTCAATTGACACTCTTTCCTTTTGCAGTATATTTTATAGTCTTAATTTTTGGCATATATATCAAATACATGTTTGTTTATTTTGCTATGTGTGTGTGTATCTTAATTAAACATATAATATAATATCATAACCTTTCTAACTTCAACTGACACTCTTTCCTTTTGCAGTATATTTTATAGTCTGAATTTTAATTTTTAGCATATATATGAGATGCAGATTAAGACGGAAATTTATAGGAGATCGAACATATGTTGAACACTTAGCTTTGCAGATCTTGGTAATATTATTTTAAATAAGTCGGACGCATCTCATACATTATTATCACTAATGAGCTTCGATGGACCACACCCGATGATTATTTATTCTCCAATGAAATTTTATATTCTGCTGAGGAAGGAAATTAAAGGAATATATCGGTATTATGATATGATATATATGGATATATATGGTTCCACCATGCTTTAATTTTTCTAAAACAACATGCCATTCATTTTTAAAGGCACTTTTGTTTCTTCCTTTCCGGATAAGATTGCAAACGGGGAGGCTAACACACTTGAATCTGCAGCATGCATTTTAATTAATTAATTACTTACTTGTTTCCCACACTAATCAATAAAGCAACAATATGTAAATATGTACACCCTTCTTCAGTAATATATAAAGTATTATAAGTACATGTGCACGCCTGATAAATAAAAGTCTGTACGTGTGTGTAATATGCGTGGTTTATATAAAAACAGTGAATGATACACATCTTTTAGTGAAGGAGACAGAATGTGTTTCTTTTAAGTTTCACTCCTTTAATTGATCTATTGTGTCACCTGTGGTCGGGATGCTGTCTAGGTAATTAATTTATTAGGACGGGCCAAAATGTTACAGTTCTACGCCGACTATATATAATAATATGATGGCTGGCTGGCTGCTGCATGCTAGTTGCAAATAAATGCCCAAAAGAAAAGGCCACAGATATAAAATTAAAACGTGAAGCATTGATATAATAATTAAACTTATATGTAGCTAGTAATTGAAACTGGACGTTCCCATTTGCCACTGTGTTGAGATATTTGTCCATGCCTTTCATGTACCGTATGGATGGGCATATATGTTGTTGAAGAATCAAACCAAAAGATGAAGGAAGGAAGGTAGATACAGAGAGAAAATTGATTAAATGATAGGTAGAGAGTGTATTATTTTAAAGAAGATATTGGGGGAAGATTCAAGCAAGTTCTGGCTAGTTTCGTGGAATGCGGCTTTATTCGTTGATTAATAGAGAGAGTGATGATTAAGCCTATAATAAAAAAGAAGATAGCTAGGGTAGAGGCTTTGTTGATCTCCCATTTGCTGAGAGATTAGAAAATGGGATCTACAAAAGTATGAAGTTGATGGATATGGATATGGATGGAGGGATGTAACACTCTCCTTATTCGATCTGCAACTAACTAATCAATCACACTCTTCTTTGACTATGGGAAACTTCAATTCCCTTTGTGCCTCTTCCAATTATCGCCTCATCCTTCGCAAATATCAATTATTGACGGAATCAATCAATCAAAGCCATCTATTGTATAATACCACTCTGGTCCTATTTATAAGTCCCTTTTGACTAAAAAAATTTGGTCCTATTTATAAGTCCCTTTTGACCAAATAAATGAGATTGTGACAATTTTGCCCATATTAATTATCCAATGAAAATAGAGAGAGAAGAAAAAGTTGAAAGATACTCAATCATAAATAAGGGTAAAGTTGAAAATTTACCCCATAATCATTGAGTTAACCACCTCTCCTTGGTATGTGTGATTTGGTCAAAATGAGACTTATAAATAGGACCAGAGTGGTACTCTTTTACTTAATTTCTCTGGCGTGGTATGTCCAGGACCACTCCATATGTATATATAGTCATCATTGATTCTGGTGAGGTCCAGAAATCAAACACAACATTTGCCAATGAAAATTGAACCATCATATTACTACCTCCGGTCCTAATTAATTATAAGACCGGGTTGACTTTTTTTTAGAGATTAAGAAAGCTAAATAAGTTACTTAATCATATTCTATATTATGATCCTTAAATTATATATTAGTTTATTAGTCAAACTAATTAGTTTCGAGAAAAAATAAAAATACTATAAAATAATTTAATTAAATTCCTTAATTTCTCAAAAAAAAAAAGTCTATTTGGTCTAAAAGGGCTGGAGGGAGTACTATATTATTGCTCATAACTCAATCAATATATGTTCAATGATGTGGATCGAGATCTCCTAATCATCATCAACGGGGGTTGACATAAGTGGTAAGCGGTTTGTGTCGCTTAAGCAAGGTCTCGAGTTCGAGCCTTATGAATGCAGAAAATCCTCGTTGGGAGACTCTCTCATCATAGCTAGGTGCGCGACGCGGGTTGAATCCGGATTAGTTAGGGCGAAGCTCTGGATACCGGATGAGCAACAAAAAAAAAAATCTCCTAATTATCTGTAGTATTTTTAGTGAAAAAATTAGTGAACGAAGTGAGTTTTGTCTCGTTCATTTAGGTTTATGCATCCAGAACACGGGACTGAAAAGAGAAAACATGGATATATGCACGATGGGTTGAAGGACAATATAATTAATTAGATCAGAACTTCAAAGAAAAGAAAATGTTTTGGGGAGATGGTGTGAAAACTGATCGAAAAGGGATTGGAAGCAAATAAAGCATCAGTTCCTACTCCCCATGAGGAAACTAGAAGCCCAAAAGCATAACAACATCAACCCCACTGCTCCTTTTATTTTATTTTATTTTGACACTTTGCCACCCCCATTCTCTCTCTCTCCTGCCTATATAAATTATTTTACAATTTAGTTCAGCATTAAGTTTTTATAAGAAAATCATTTATTTACTTTTCCACACATACAAACGAAATTTTTTTCAACTAATTAAGAGTCTAAATGCATATTAATCTATTGATTATGTAAAAGGAGGGACGTTGAGAGAGTTCATCCTCCAACTATCTGGCACGCTCTCTTCCAGCCATAAATATTGTAACAACTAAATTAAAGATACAAAATAAAATATTCTCAAAAAATAAAGAGAGATATTAAGATATAGTTACAAATTACATGAAATTTCAAAATATTAAAATAAAAAATAAAAATTTTAAAAATAAATATATTAAAAATAGATAGATAATAAAAAAGTAGTTTCAAAATAGTATCATTAAAAATAGATACTATTTTTATATTTCATAAAATACTTTTTTGAACGGATTCCTCTCACCCCCCTCCCATGTTCTCCGCGTCAACGCCATTAGCCTCCCCATGTGTCCTATCATGGGGTTGGTAACTAACTCAAAGTTTCCTATAAAACTTTGCTTTTGTTGCATTCATTCGACTAACGGAACTTTGTGATGTATGAACGTGAGGTTGCTCATGATGGTGCTTAATGGAAACGATTATATCCGTTATGCAAATATATGTTTCAGAAATATTTGTGTTACCTTATTGTTTTGCATCATCTCATGCTAGTTGTATTGCTACCATATTAGCTTCTCTTACACACACATATATGTCTTGCTATTTGGTTCATCAAGTAATATAAGGTGTAACACCTACCGCAAAGATTTAGTGATTTCTAATTTCAATGTCAGTCGAAATGTAAGGTGCTTATGGACCACTACTATGTGGCCTTCATCGACAAGGCCAAATACATTGAGGGTTCTTAAAAGACTTAATTTGAGATTTAATGGTTTCAAATTTTATTTTGTTTTTAAAATCGATCGGCTGATGCGTCTACTTTCTATGAATCATACAATTTAGAAATATAAAATCTTAACATTTCATAAAAGACTTTATTTAATATTTTATAGTTACAAAATGTTTATATATTTTAAATTTAGAATTCCCCTGGTTAGTTAATAATTTTTAAGAGTATCATAACAACTTTATTGTTTTTGTAAATTATTTTTAAATCAATTGGGAATCTATCCATGCCTCTATTTTGTTGCGTTTTTCCAAATTTAAAATATTAAATCTTTGTATTTTCACCTGTTCCACACATCAATTATTTTCTGATGAGCAAAAGAGTTTATAATATTTAGATTAATATCTTACTGACTTACTCCATGCTATTTGAAGGAAGAATTTTGATAATTGTAAGATATTATATGAATTATTTATTATAAATATTTTTAATTCTTCTTTTTTTAATTCAATACATAGGAAAGATGCAAACTTTTTCAAATATATAATTAATATGAATGTAGTAGTTTTTTTTTTTTTAAAAATCTTATCGGACTAAAGTATTCTCAAGCTACTTTGGGTGATCGAATTTATTTTATTTGTAGAAATAAAAAATAAAAAATAAAAAATAAATTTTCAATTTTTTTTATTAATTTTTATGAATAATGATGAGGCTTGAGTTAAAAAAAATAGAAAAAATATAGTTCAATGAAATCAATAAAGATCTGGATTTTTTTCGCCAACAACGTGAATCCGGAAATATGGACGTTTTAATCATAACTTTAAATGTTAAAGTTTAAATTTATCTGAAATCAAAAGAAAACGATAGAAAATTTTATCGAAAATGATAGAATTATAGCTTCTATCATTTTCCTAAATAAGAAATTTAAAAATAGTAAAAACCATGACTTCATGCCAGTTGAAATAAGGATATTGCAATTTTTTCTTAAATCAACAAAAAAAAAAAATTTAACCCATCATGACCTCCTTACTAGCATAATTTTGTTTTTTTAAAAAAAAAAATCCCACTTATTATTGAAATTTAGAATTTTACAAAATTGATATACTATAACTTCCTTTGAGTTCTTCTCAACCTAGTCCTGTTCGTTATTTTTTCTCCTTTCTCCGTTGAAACTAGATCCCCTTCCTTCCATCGCGATTCATTCTTCCCTCCATTGTTGATGTTAGCCCACTCTCCCTCACATCCATTTTCGAACCCTAGCTCTCCTCACCGTCACCACACATAGTCTCCGGCCATTCCATCCTTGGCAATGACACCATTTACTTGTTTGCCATTTAGCTCACCGCGAGCGCATGGGTCGCAAGTAATAGTATAATGACAAAATTAAAAGTGTCGTCCCATAAGGACTATGACGACAAAAGTGAGCTAATTATTGTAACCATGTTGTTGAATAAAATCATTTGAAATTGAGTAAGTCAAATAAGGAATTTTGACAAAAACAATAAAGTTAAGTAATGGAAAATTAAAATTTGATTCTAACTTCAAAAGATTAAAGGTTTGGGATTACTTTACTTATTCCCCATTGTATTTTTCATGAAACTATGCAATTAAATCACTTATGCTAGTTGAATGAGTCTATATGCTAGTCAAAGATTCTGAAGTCATCAATCAAAGCTCTCTCAAGTTAAAATTGATTTTTAACCTTCATTAAAATTAATATTCAATCTCTTGTTTATAATTAATGAAAACCATATTTTCAAAATAATTCTTCATAGACTATGCTAAGTTGTTGGATATATCTATATTCTAACAACAAATTAAACCATCCATTTAATTCATAAACTTCAAGTCTAACAAGATTTTTCTCAAGTTCTACAATCAAAATAGCTCTCTCAATCATTATTCAATTGAACTAATCATCTAATCATGTGATGAGATCAAGCACAAGATAGTCATTACGCATAAAGAAGAAAAGTCAACATATATATGTTCTCAATAACTAGCAAAAACAAGAAAATCTAGTAGTTTTAATTCATACAATGGGTAAATGCAATCCTAAATGACAAATTTAGCTAGACATAATATGAAACGAACTAAATATAACAATAACTAACACTCATGTCTATAGCAAGATTTAGCAAACAAATAGAGAAGAAGGTGGAGGAAAAAAAAAAAGCTCTTAAAATCTTCAAGATCTTCTTCCAAAGCTCCCAAATCTTCCTCCAAGCTCTCTTCCAAGGTGTTTTCTCTTGTTCCCAGCCTCTCTTGAGTCCTGAATGAACAATTTTGGGGTCCTCTCTTAGGTTAAAAGGCCCTAGGTCCGTCACTTTTTTAAAATGCACAACATCAGTTTCGCAACTTCGCTTTTGTTTCGCTATAGCAATGCAATAGCGAACACGGTCAAAAATGTCTATTTTTGGGGTGTTTCTACTTTTGCTTTGTTGTAGCAAGGCAACAACGAATGCGCACAAAAAGATTCCTCTTTTTGGTGTTTTCGCTTTTGCGTTGCTGTAGTAAAGCAAAAGCGACTGAGAGTATCTTCAAGCTACTTATTTAATCTTCCTTTTGAATTTTGTTCTTCTTTTCCCCACTTCTAATGATCTTTGTAAGCTTCTACGTATTTTTCTCATCCTCCTACAAAGATCAGAATGAGTTTAATTAGGAGCTTTCTAATTTCTTCAATTTAATTAAAACTTGTATACATTTAGCTCAAAATTTGATAATTGCCAAACATTTTCATCATCACATCACATTTTTCTTCACATGTATAAATTTTATGCATAATTTGAGTTCAAAACCAACAAATGTATAAGAAAAATGTGATGAAATATAAGAATTTCTAGAGAATAACACTAACCATGATCAATTATTTTTCTTGAATTGAAAGATCATAAGTCAATTACAAAAATATAAAGTTTCTACGGTATAATTATTTTAATGTACCCATCTCTCTCTCTATACACACACACACATGTGATATAAAGCAACATCCTATCTAGAGCAAGATATAATAAATGGGAGATGTCATGACATGTTTTTTGCTCTCTTTTCAAAATATAATACATGATCATGTCTTTTATCTATTTTTTGATCATGTCTCCTTTCAAATATTATAATTTTTGCCCTTTATGCCCACGCATTGCGCGGGTTCTAAACTAGTTTTTTTTTTTTTTAACAAAAACAAAACTACATGTAACAATTTTTTTTATATAATTATATGATATATCTGATATTTTTGAGTCAGATTCAATGATAAGTCTTTTAATATGCGTGATTTTTCCCATTAACAACAAGAAATCAAGTTTTTTATACTATATATTCAGCTCCAATCGTTGTTAGGAAAACTAAAAGTAGTTTGTGTGAGTGTGTGAGCGAGCGAGAGATATTCTAAATAATCCTTATGCGGGTTGGAAATTTAGCGCACCAGCTTTCGTCAAGCCCCACCACAACCTACTATATAATTATTATAGGTTCATTAGCATATTATATTGTCGTATCAATTATTTTCACATCTTGTTTTGATTATTTTTTTCCCTTTGAGAACAAATATTCTACTCGGTGCTTAGATACCTCATCATCGGGAATTCGGAATACAATCTTATTGGCCCTTCAGTCTTAATAGTACGGATAAACAAGCAGATAAATTGTTAATTAACAAACAGCGAAAGAATATATGGAAGGGAGCGAAACCAGAAACACATAGTGTTGAAAAGTCATCACAAGCGTCAACGTTCAAGTTTTAATTTATTAATTACCACATTACTAGCTAATTACTGCTTGCTTTGCCGTGTCTTTTCTTCAATTGATCCTCATACTTTATCCTTCTAAGCTGACTGAAGATATATATGCATCTAATCCACACGCATGTTATAATTTTAATGAGTTATATTATGATTCAAAGGTGAGGGAGAATAAAAGCTAACAATATTAATAATACAGTAGAGCCCTTTGGTTTGGAAGGCATTGAAACCCGTTCATTAGTGAGAAAGCAAAATGGAAATCCGTAGAAAGAAAATTATAGGGCATTCAAATCAAATCAAAGTACTAAGAAAATTGCCAAGGTTGAAGATGTGAGGAAAATGGCTTTGATTTTAGCATTAAAAAGGCATCTAGACCAACCCCAATTATATTAACTGGTTTGAAGTTTTAGCTGATGGCCGCAACTGATATTCTAGTCAAGTAATAATAATTACATCAAAAATTAATTAATAAAAATAGTTAATATATAAATTCATAATAAATAGAGTGAATTGAAGAAGGGCGTTATTGGGATCCATGTCATGAGGAATATCTTGGGTTCAATGAGAGTGACAGCATCCATAGTTTGGATGTGGGTTTTGTCAAAAAGAAGGCCGGGTTTTCAGGACTTATGGCGTTGACGTTTCCGTTTTGGACGGTGTCTTCCTCTCACAAATTCCATCATATTACAAGTTACTATGTCTGTGTCTGTCTCATTTATTAGCAGAAAACGAAGAAAAATTAGTATTATATAATAATTACTTGATTGATGTAATGTTTATTATCTTTTGCCTCTGTATTTTTTGTCCATCTTCACTGATGCGTCTTTGACCCAAATTGTCCACATGTTTATGGGTTCGTTAGTCACACTCTTTTTTCTTTTGACCTCTTTTGAATTCAGGCAAGCGTGTATTTTCTCTCTTCTTTAGAAGTATAATCCCGTTAGGTATAATGAGTTGAGAAAAGTGTTTGTATCGATCGTTATGATTGAACTAATCCATTGTATTCACTATTTACTGCTCACTTTAGCATTTTTTTAATTCACTATTTAGCATTTTATATTTGTGTCAATATAAAGCTAATGTGAACAGAAGTTCCAATGCAATTAAATTAATAAGTGAGCACTTTGGGTTCGTTTCAAATATCCTGATGAACTCTCTTTGGGGCATCTTTACGGATGAAAATTTAAATACGCATAATTTCTTAAGTATTTGTTCCAAATTGAGTATTAAAATAGAATTTTTAATTATTCAGAAACTTTAGTGTGACTTGCCTTGTCATTAAACTACAATATCGATAAACAATTCACAAGTTGTATAGTATGAAACTATGAATGGAAGTGAGAATGCGGGCTGTACTGTTACCGCCTTATCCTATCATATTCTGTGTGGTCTTTGAACTAGAAACATAAATATATAAATCATATTCACTATATTGATCTGAAACTAAAATTATGAGAACAATAGCAATTATTAATGTTCAACGCTTCTACAGAAGTAGAAGTAGAAGTAGAAGTAGGATCATTCACACATGTTAACGAAACTAGCTAACTTAATCAATTACACTATTAAAATATTAGGTCTGTGTCCAATAAAATCCTTTTTCCTTTGAAAATTCTTATATATATAGACACACACACACAATTATATATTATTCAACTGAGTTTATCTATGGTGTGCTTGATATTTTTGCGACCACTCACTAACCATGAACAACAGAGGCGAATCCCGTTAATCACTGGTATGAACACAGTTAGCGAATATCAAATTGAAATTGGACTTTCTTACCCTAATACACGTTATTATATTCAAATTGATCATATCAAGTACCATGCGTATACATATATGGTGCATGTAGCTAGTATACGACGATCTGAATGCGCCAAAGAAAAAGAGAACAATATACCATCGAACTGCATTGGCATGAGAAGGTTGACCTGATTTGTGCATTTAAATTAATAGACCGAAACTACTGAAGCAGCTTACTCGATCTTCCCATTTTTATATTTCATGTTAATTGTGTAATTGTAAACAAAGACAACGTGAGTTTCTAGATTGTCTTAATTAAATTCATAAGAAAATCATCGCTTGAAGGTCTAGCGGTGTAAAGCCTTGTTAGACCCTTCAATTTTTAAAGGTCGAGTTCTAAATGAGGCATTTGTAGCCACAACCCTAAATGAGATTAATCTACCTAGTAATAAGATCTAGAAAAAGTTTCAGATGGTGGATATATGTTGTAGTTCACGAGTAATCTTGAAGATCTGCAACCATCAGCAAAGAGGGAGCATTATTCAATTCTCCAATATTAAACAGACCCGAAAAACTATGCATGCATCTCTAGAGAAACCCCGGAAACTATGCATGCGTCCCTAGAGGGACCCCGAATTTCTACTGCGTTTGCCTTTCCGAAGGTCATTGTTCTGCGTGCGAGCCCACCACTCATCTAGGCTTATTTACAAGCCCAATACAATCTGATTGTATATATAGGCTTATACTCTCTTATTCCCAAGCAATAAGAGACTTAGTTTCTTTTACACACCCACACATATATTCATATATTTACAATAGGATATGATAGTATTTTTATAAAAAGGAAAATAAGTTTTTTTCGTTTGTTGATATATATAGCTAGCTTGCGGCTAATGTTTAGTAACACAATTAGCTGGGTTATCGTAATCTGAGGTAAACAAAAGCAAGTGCGCGTGTGGTAGTGTTGAGACGTTTTATTTGTCATGGAAAATAAGTATATGCTGAAACGTGCATAAAACAAATCCAAATACGCAAACGTGACGTAAAAAGAAATTAGCAAAACAAGTAAAAGGAGATGAAGAAGAAGGCAAATCATCTGGTGATAGAAAAGGACGACCACCATCCATGTTGTTGTCTCGCCGTGTCTTTGGGCGCACGCCTGATGGTTTGTAATAAGTAAATTAAATTAGAAGGTTCAAAAGCAATATTATAAGGGCTAAGCCCGAATCTGTCTTCCTACAGTGTCTTTGCTATATTTTTTTTAAATAAATATACGCAACGTAACTATGTTGGTTTCTAACTCTGTATTCCCAGAAACCCCATATTATATATATATAAGTTCACTAAATTATTAAATAAGTATATAATGACAATCAAATCAAACCCCTCGTGTGGTCTACCATTGCTTCTTGTTTCATTGCATCCACTAATTAAAACAAGAAAGGTCCACCACAATATTAATAATTATTAATAATGATAACACCTTGGCTCGTTTAATTTAATATAATATATTTATACCCGCTTCTTGTATTGATTTGATAGTTCTCATGCTTCAAATTGGAGGAGTTGCCATTATCCACTTACCTTTTTCATGTCACAGTTCACACAGAGACAGAGCTAGGGTGGTGGCCAGGGGATGATCGGATTTGGTGATGACGTGGCCATCAGTATTTGCGGTGGCTCCGCCGTCTGGCAACACGTATGTATGTATGGAGACCGTTCAACTTGGATAGTTCTAGTGAAACCCCACTTTTTGGGTTGGTGGGGTTTATCTACTAAAACTGATCGAAATATCTCTTTTTTGAGGATACATATATAGATTTGGTTTGAATCAAACCTTACTTAACCAGCTACAATAGTTGAAGATCTTAATCAAACACGAAGGTTATTTTCTACCTTTATTAACTAACTGATATTCAGAATCATTTGCACGGGGGCCAGATGCCATGATGTTACGTTGTGATTGGTGCACGCAGGCATGAAACAAATAGTGGAGCTGTCTTTGTGATGAGTGAGATACAATACTTGGATTCGTAGGTTATTAATTCAAAGATGAGGATAAAAAAAAGTGAGATACGATTAATATTTAGTATTATTTGATCCGCAAACCATTCGATGTTACGTTAGTGTGTGGAAAATTGACCGTCAATATATCTAACTATCAGATTTGTCATTTTACTTGAATCCAATACAATGCCTGGTCACCAAATCCCACAATATTCCCCAATTGACTAATATTATTTCTTTCCAAGCATGCAGATTTCAGAATCTGGTTCCGTGAAAATGATCGAACGGAATGAAATGAAATTCTCTTAGCTTGTACGTATATGTTTTAATTTCCTGTACAAGTCACTAAGGAATATCGTGAGAAGAATATAATATAGATAGATATATATTGGGATTAGTTAAGAAATTGTAGCTCGTTGGTGGTGAATGACAGCAAACGTGACGGTAAAACAGATGAAAAGGATGACGAACAGGAAATATAACAACACAGAGATGGTGATAAGAGAAAGCGGTGGATGAGATAGTGATGTGTGAGATTTAAAATATTTTATGGTGAGACGTGTGACTAAGATTTGAAGAAGGTTAAGTCACTAGTACTTCACTTGTCCAGATTCAATGGCAGCTCTTAACTTTTAGTCCACGTAGTAAAAACGACGTCTTTAGTTTTGGAACTTAGTCCCATTTTTCCACTTATGGGTTTATTCAATCCACTACTTTTACTTTCTTAAATATAATATTAAGCCATACCCCCATTGAGCCATGATTAGCTCGTTTCTTGGCTCTAGAAGCAAATGTTATTTAATAATATATTTTTCTGAAAACATGTTTTCTTTATATATAATAATCACCTAAGATTAAAATTCTCCGGTAGTGCGCATGCCATTTGTCCTCTTGTGTATATATGTTCCTTCTCACCGCCAGTCACAATATGCTCGATCGCTTTGAGGAATTCCAAGGGAAGAAAAAGTAACTGCAATTAGTAAATTCAAAAGCATAAAAGAATCCGCAGATGAAAAACTAAACCTTCATTAATCGCACTTAATTATGACTTAACAACAGTTATAGCATGCAGAGATAGGTAAAAGAGTAGTAATATAGAATGCATGCACCCTCATAATGATGAATCATTAGTCTTGATAAGTCGGAAAATGCATAATGATGAATGCTCGTGCAGGTGCAGAAATATCCTTTTTGTTCACTTTTAATTTACATATATATATATATATATATATATATATATATATATATATATATAGCTGCTGATCGATGACTTTAATCTGGAGTTAGAGGTGAACTGAGCAGCAAGGCATTATTGCCCCCAAAGTGGAAGCCAAAGGCGAGAAAGGCACTTAATTTGTTTTCGCATTAAGAACTAAAACCTTTCTTTTGTGTTGCAGCTCTTGGCAAAGTGGACGGCAAACTCAATCACTCAACACTTACTTTCTTCCATCCAGAGCAGACATGTGGTTTGGTTAAAGCACAACACCATTATTCATCGAAGCCTAATCAAACTTGCTTAAACCCTTCCCTTTAGGGACACAACTCAACATTAACAATAATATCACACCCGAAATTTTAACAGGCAAAGTAACCAATTATATATCATTTTTCTATGTGCCAATAATCGGAGTTATAGGGGAATTGAACAATAAATATTATACACATATATAAGATTGATAATTTTTTATTTCTTTTGGAGCAGCTATCCTTGAATCTTTATATAAAGTTTGTCCAAGCTTTGTCTCCATATCATCAATATATTATATTGAAATTAGTATTCATGCCTACTGTAGTTTTATTTATTGTGCATGCAATTTTCTCTCCAAATATTTCCATCTTTCATTCGAAATTTCCACATGCATTTTGAATAATTTATATATAGATAAAATACACATCAGGTTCTTAATATAAAACATATTTACCTTATTTGATTAGATTAAGAAAGTTAGTTGAGTTAGTTAACATGATATGTATTTTCTAAAACATCATAATCGTCTTCCCTAATTCCATTATTCCCTCTTCTCCTTGATTATTGTTGAGGGAACATCAATAGGGGTAAATTAGGAAAAAATGACAAATATGAAAATTATATCTTATATTTAGAATCAAGATTAACTCCTCAAGTATGTCTTATATTAAGGGCCGGAGGAGTAATTATTATTGTGTTATAGCAAATTTAATGTTGTTTTAAAAATGTCTATAAAAAAGAATTTGGCAAGCGGGACCTAATCTCCCTTGAGATTTAGATGGCAAAAAGCAAATATTTTTTACTTATATAGTATATAGAGTAAATACCCTTTCTAGTCCCTGACAAAAAACACGGACCCCATTTTGGTCTCTGACAAAAAAAAGTCATTTTTAGTCCATAAAAAGGACGAATAAGGGTCTATTGGTGGACATTTTGATCCCTCACAAATTTCCAAAAGGTCATTTTTAGTCCCATAAAAATGAAGAATAAGGGTCAGTTTTTTTGTCAATGACCAAAATGGGGTCCGTATTTTTTGTCAGGGACCAAAAAGAGTATTTACTCTATATACAAACAATAAAAAAAGCCATGGGAGGCGCTAATGAGAAGGGTATATCAAACAGTATAGAGTTTTGTGAAAAATGGCAAAGGAAAATCGATGAGAACAATTAATGAAGTCATTGAACAAATACTTTCAATAATTAATTAACACCCTTCGATAGATTTAGTTATTAATAGAGCATAACGTTATTGTACATAGTCGATTTCACATAGCTTGTTGTTATTATATATAATACAATAAGAATTATACTCACAAAACTTATTTACAAGAGAGAGTTTCTATCACTGGCATGCATGCATCAACTAAAATTAACTGTAAATGGTAACTTCTGATTATAAATTAAAAAATCGTGAAAGTTTCAGAAGGCATTATCATGTTTAAGCACATCATATTGTGCTTCTTTTGTTGGGTTATTTGTTATTTGACCAAATGCAAAGGACATACACTTAGATGCCATTAATTGGTGTGATCCGCATCATTTAAACAAAATAGTATAAAAGACCCTTCTTTTCTTCTCCCTTTAATTGATTGTTCTGCACGCAAAGATGTTTGTCTGATCTTTGGGTTATTTAAACGCCATGTTGGGAATTTAAATACATTAAATCTATTTGTAAGCCACACCTTGCTATGGATAAATATCTATGAAGCCATTATATTCGTGCGTTGCCTTAATGCGCTCGTCAAAACAAAAAGGAAGCTTCTTACAATAAATTATTGTATCCCAACGAAAGATCTCCGTCAAAACCCCATAATTTTACTGGATAATATAAACTAAAACTGCTACTGGGAAAATTAACATATATTAATTGCTTGGCAAGAAAAATTGGTGACCTTGATCTTAATTAATTAACTAGGAGCAAGTTATGTACAATGATTACATTTTGTAGGTCATATTCGGCAAGGCATCTTGAACCTGCCACTTGATTCACATTCGCATATGCCAAAACTCTCCCAACAACTCAACACGTACAAGATTAGAAGGTCAAAAACGAAGTTACAGCGACCAATAATAAATAAATAAAGGTCAAACGTAAAAAGGTCAACTAGGAAAATATCATGTCAAATTGTTTCTCCTAAGTGGGGGGTGAGTTAGTGTGTCAGCTGAGGGAGCATTGTTCATAAACTAATCTTTTTGGTTAACGACGTGTTGCTGCTCATTGAATTAGAACCAAGCACTCAAACCTTAAATTAATCTGTAACCCTTATTTTGCTGTGACACCTAATGCCCTTTGACATTGAACTGTTGTTGACCTGTAATATTTGATGCCATCTCTTTATTAACAATTTTTTTCAACCATGGGGCTGCTGGTCAACTACATTCTCTTGCATTTGAGGTCGGCTGAGTCATGTCACGTTCAATTCACTAACCAAAGTTAAATTAAAATTGACAACTATTCATTGAATTGGGATGGTCTATGATTTCCTTATTCGTGGGTTTGGTGTTCTTGAAAGGCCCAAGTACCTGCTCATCACATAGAGTTGGACTTCTCGAACTGGGTAGAATAACCATAGGAATTCACTGTGGCCCGAATGGGCACACTTCACCAAGTTTTCGTTTCTGTAATTAGATTAAAACCAGTTCATTTTAGCAAAAAAAAAAACCAGTTCATTCAAAGTTTGATCGATATTTATAAAGCCCACGACATTTGGTGCAATTCATTAACATAGAGAGGATATTGGAACCTCGTGGCTCAACTGACAAAGGGATCGGACACTCTCACCATAGGAAGATGGTTCAATCTTAAAGTTAGTCTTGGAGTTGGGAGAGACATCCTAACTCCTACGTGCCTAAGTAAACGCTTGAGGGTAATAGACGGCTCGCCTTGCCCAACATCGGTATCACCTATCCAAGGGTGAACCCAACCCCTTTCCTAAAATTTTAGTATAAAAAAGAGAGAGAGAGATAGAGGATATTGGAAAAATTTTGAAGGAAATACCACTTGAATTTTAAAATCTTAAATAAATTATTTTTCAATAAAATAAGTTATTAATTGCTTTATTATTTTTGTTAATCCGATTACTATTATTATCAATAAGAATTTTGACATTTCCCTCTTTAGTTAATGTCTACTGAATAAATAAATCTTCCGACAAACAATATATAGTATCAAAATAAAGTTGGCCCATTTATAGCAACAGAACTTTTCTTTCTTTCTTTTCCAAAAAAAAAAAAAAAGACAGCAATTAAACTCTGCTATTATCGATCAATATCAGAAGCTCTGCTAACTGCTATTATCACAGGTCCCAAAAAAAACAAAAAAAACTCTGCTATTATCAGCCTATCATAGGGAAAATATATTTGCTGATTTGAGGATGATATATACAGCTAGTAAACATTTGCTAGCATGGACTTGGCTTGTATCCTTTGCGGATACTGTCCTCTGCGTCCAAACGTCGCCGTTTTTATTGTTTTTTCAGCAAAACACACATGGTTCCTTAAAAAAAAAAAAAATCAGGACCTCTCAAGTAGTAAAAAGATAATTCATAATACTGAATGGTACTAAAAAAATTCTTCACGGTCTTAAAAAATTATTTTATGATATTGAAAAAATATTTCAGGGTACTGGCTGCTTCTAAAAGGATACTGACTGGTACTGAAAAAATAATTTATGATCTCCAACAATTATTTTGAGATCTTGAAAAAATATTTCAGGTAAAGAATGCTACTAAAAATATAGTTTATGATATTATTTCAAGGTCATTAAATAATTTTTGGAGACCATAAATTATTTTTTCAGTACCAGTCAGTATCCTTTTAGAAGCAACCAGTATCCTGAAATATTTTTTCAATATCATGAAATAATTTTTTAAGATCGTGAAAATTTTTTTTTAGTACCATTCAGTATTATGAATTATCTTTTTACTACCTGAGAGGTCCTGATTTTTTTTTTTTTTAAGGAAGCATGTGTGTTTTGCTGAAAAAACAATAAAAACGGCGACGTTTGGACGCAGCGGACAGTATCCGCAAAGGATACAAGCCAAGTCCAATTTTTTTGGCTTCTTCTATTCAAACTTGTTCAGCATCATCTCTCTTTCTTTTATCATTGCCATTGGCTCCAGCATCTGCCTCCTCATTGGTCACTTCAAGTTCTCTTGACTCTTTCCTGGCCATCGGATTTCTCGTCTACTTCCTCATCTTCATCAGTATCATCAGAGTCTTCCTCTGCTCCATCTGCTTCCTCATCTTCATCTCCATCCGCCGAATCTCCATTTTCTTCAGCTTTAGCTTTCAGTGATTCAATTACACCCTTCACCTCTGTATTAACCTATCACAAACACGAGCATGCCACCAGAGGAACTTAGCAACCAGTTTGTAAGGAATTTTACGATTAGACCATCAGAAAAATATCAACCAGATGTTTTTAAGTGCAAATTATTGCCATAACCACCTGAAGGTTCTGAAGAAAATCCGCGATGTCAGTGGGGCAAGCAGGACATTTCATCACATTTTTTTTAGACCGAAGCGATCTTTCACCCCTGTTTCTGTCCCTTAAAAAAGACCGACCCGCAAATGCCCCTTCCACACATGACTTGCAGAAATTGTGAGCACAGGGCGTCGTAACTGGAGAAGCCATAACTTGCTTGCAAATAAGGCAACCAAATTCTGTATGCAGAAGCACAAGAGAGTAAAAATATAACATTCGCCGAAAGCTTACCCACAGAGCAAACAAAGCATTTAATTAGCTGCGACAAATCGAAGCAGCGAAAGAACAAGTCGACTGACATAATAAAAGCCAGTCATAGTCATATCATACCTTTCAGTAATCTTTCCCTGCTCGACATATTCTGGGTTTTTCTTATCCCTCTCCTTGACCCTTGTACGGGCATTCGACTGCGTGGCGGTGGTTTCATCCACTTCCAGCAAGATTCTTCCTCCTAAAGAAGCCATAGATTCATCATATATTCTCAAAAATCTAATTTTAGTAACACGATAAATCTCCCACTTAATATCAATTAATAGGCAATTTAAGGAAAGAAACAAGCTGTTTTAAAAATACAAAAAGATCCCAAAATGTTACTCACATCGAAACCCCACGATGGACTGTCCGTTCGTTCAATTATGCCTATAGCCTTTTCCAACTCCGAAACTGCTGGCAAGGGTCTTTGGCGATCACCATGGTCATCACTATGTTTCATTTAAAATCATTAGTAAAAATAGTTTCAGTTAGCACAAGCAGATTAAGTGAGCTACATAACACATGCCTCGTCCATGGAGCAGGTTCATTGTCACATCTAACAAATAGATACCGGCAAACTTTGAATCCCTGAATAAGAATATTTTATCAGAGAAGTTGCATGAAATAAATCAAGAACCAAGAGAGTCCATATGAGAACAAGGGGATATCGTATAGTCACCTGCATTCCCAATGTTTGCCAACATTTCTCGATTCTGTATACCCCATCATACCGAAACCCTTTCTCGGGGGCATAGGAAGAGCGTATCTCTTTATGGGATCTGGCCATTGAAATTTAATAGGTTGCACCAAAAAATATCACACAATGCTCAAGAAAAGGTTCATGAAGAGAAAATCAAATTGTGGGATCCACCACTCGAGAGATTAATTTGCTAAAGAAGACTAGCTTAACACATACATGAAGAACAACGAAGTTGAGATCAAGGAAACCAAAAGGTACACACCAGGTGAAGAGCACCTAGTTAGATATTATATTAAAAATTCATAAATAAAAAGAGCCATTTTGGATGTTGATGCTTACCTCACCACTCGAACCGGATAACCTTTCAAACAACTAACTTTGAGAGCTAAATTAAACTTCTCAAACTTTTGATCAAAAGAATGTTCTTTGTTCGTTCTTTTATTACCACTCAGGTCTTTACCGCCACTGCAATGACATGTCAGTGAATTCAACAACCGACGGAAAATGAGGAAATGTGAATCAAAAGCACACAAAAAATAAAAATAACGAAGCAAAGGCTGACTGACATGTTTCCAAAATTTTGGATAAACAAATGTGCAGAAAGAGAGGTTAGTGGCCATGCATTGGCAGGATGACAACAATCCTATAGCAGCTAAACCCAACACCGGTGAGCAGAGTCGCCCGAAATGCATTGATAAAATAGCAAAGCTAACTAATGTGCATACAGTTTCCATACAGACAAGCACGCCGAGAAGAAAATGACAATACAACAATTCATGAACATTTCACAAACCTTCCTGTGTAAAGAAAATATTCTCCATGATCCTCATCATCAACATAACCGCCAGAAAGAACTACTGATTGTGCACCATAGTTTGACTGTCCAGCGATACCACTAACAGGAGGGAGGTGAACACCCCACTGTCGGCATTCAAGCCTATGTTCCCAACATTCGCCAACCAGCACACCTTGATTCCTCTCTGGATCATTCTCAGCAGGGATTGGACCAAAATGATCCTGAGGCACAGTTACAAAAATCTTTCCGCTAGCTGCATTTGCGTTGCCCTTCCTCTGGGCCCGCTCTGTTGTATATGCCTTCTCTGGCCTATCTTGGTTGTGCACAAAATGGTAATCTTTAGAAGCTTCTCCAGAACCAGTGTTTTGGATATTTTAGCCATGCGAATAGCAATAACTAATGCAGAATTTATACGGGGCTGGCTTGCCATTTTGGAGGGGATACCGCGTCGACACTTTGCACATGTTAGTTTTCCTTGCCCGGTCCATTTCTGGAAGCATTTCAGACAGAAATTATGCCCGCAAGGAGTCTGAAGAAGGACATTAAATTAGAACCCTTGTTGTATTGAAATATTATAATAAGCTAATTATCACCATTCCTTCCCAGAATGATAAGTATAAATGAATTCGAAGAAACTAAGCAGACCACAAGAGCCTTGGGAAAATTTGCTTTCTTTGCCAAAAGAATCCTGAAGACTAGTAAACAGATGAATATGACAAATACGCACGCAAAAGAAGCCTAACATCGGTATGTCAGGCGTTGGTGGAACCATAAAATAAACTTGTATCTATGTGACTAATTTCACAGATAAAATTAGAGAACGTGCTCAAAGACCAGAATCTGCATATTCACAATCATATCGTTCAAATCAAGAAGGGGGAAAAGAAAACGAAAATGTCCCACGCCCCAGAAATAAATTTTTTTATTCAAGTCGAATGGGACAAGGGAGAAAGAATTCGCGAATAAAAAAAAGGTTAACAAAAGCAATGTTGGCAAACGGAAAACGTAAAAGAGAACAAAGAATGGTCTGAATCACAAAGTTACCGTGATGGGCCTCTCGGGCAACTTCATGCAGAAGGAGCAGTTCAAAGCCCCGCTGAGGATATCCAAGACATCCTTCGCTCCGCCTTCTACCTTATTCTCCACGCAACCTTCGTCTGCCTCCGGCGCAGCCGTTCCACTCATGAGCATCTGACGTTTCTTCGCCTTGTCCAAATCCGAGAGAGAAGCGTCAGCTTCGATGGCTCGGATCGCAGCCATCAAATCACCAGCCCCGTCAAGTACGGCTTTGCCAAAAGTTACCGGCGGAAAATCGGATGGCGGAGTACAGCAATCGGGGCATTCCCACTGAACCGTCTCGGCCATGGTGGCCAGAGGATTGGAGAGACAGGTAACGTGCCATTGGGTCGCGCAGGTTTTGCACGTCAACGGGAGTGTCAGTATAAGGAAGGGGAGAACGGCGGCTTTTGAAAAGTGTTGACAGAAACAGCATTGAGTCGGACGTGAATTTCAAGGGTCCTCTGATCTGCTGTACTCGGCTTCATGCGAATTTCTGAATTCCCCCTTCTGATTAAATTTACGCATTAGCCACGTATTAAAATTTGACTAGCCCCCGTCTGAGACAGGGAGTCAAGAGTTTAGTGAATTAAATTGGGAGTAACTCATAGTCACTCCGGTAACGATTATATTTGTAAATAAATATATACAGAATAACACTGTTAATGTATAAGGGACTAACGGTCATTATTGTCAAACAGTTTAATATTTTTATTATTCTAGCTTACATAATTGGTTCGAGTTACTCTTAAATCCGTGCTAGTTATAAACTTGGTTAAACTTGTGAGTTCAAAAACCAAGTTTTCTATTTTTACATTTCTAACTTACAAAATCGTATTAACTCACTTTTAAACACATGATAAATTTTTCGATTTGATCATACTTATTGACTTTATTAATTAATTTTAAAGATATTTCTTTATTGAGTATGATAAATTACGAATGTTAATGGATTTAATTTCAATTATTTGAATTTAAAATATAATTAAATCAAAATATTGTCATTTGTATATTTTAATTATTTAATTATACACTTTTAATATATATTTATTAATAAAAGTAAACTAAGTTTACATCATTGACATGAGTTTTCTTAAACTCAGTGAGTTTTACAACTTTACTAACGGCCATAAATAGAGTAAACTTGAGGGACTAGAAACAATGGCTGCAAACTTCATGAATTAAAATCAAAATGAAGGAAAACTATGAGGAACAATGATAATATTAAATTTAAGGGTTAAAATACAAAAATACATATGAGATTTTTTTAAAAGTGCGCTCATCACCAAATGTTAGTTGATTGTTTGTTTGAATTTTTTAAGGGTTAAGGTGCAAAAATATATGTTCTGGTGTAGAACTCAGATGTCCGGCCTGTTGAAGGTCCGGTGATTTGATATAGGATCTGTGTGCCCTTCCTGTATGCTTATGGGTCAAGCGTTCAGGAGAGGGTATGATCACGGTACACAAGCAGGCGTTTCGCCTAAGGGGTCTTGTGTGTGCCGTGTATTTGTATGTAGATAAGTCAAGGCTTAGAATGAATGTACACAGCGCCCGTCTCCTTCCTCTGTATATATAGAGTATACCTGGTTAGTTAGTCCCTTGTCTGCCACGCCGTACGTGTCATGTGCGTGTCCGGGATCGTGTGCGCATATCCATGATCGTGGGTGCATGTCCAGGATCGTGGGTGCGTGTCCAAGGTCATCTGGTTGAATTGCCCCCAGACATGTGGTCCGGGTTATGCTTGTTTAAATTTTGTTGTTCTTCGACCATCCGGGCTCGCTTCTTGCACGGTCGAAGACTCCAAATGCGGGTCCTTTCTCAGAGGCTGATTAGCCTAACGAGCAAGCCGGGATAATTGACTGTGACTCCTGCTCCTTGTGCCCGGATCTTGGTCTGTCGATTCCTCTTCTACGTTATCATTTGCCTATGCAGTGGCGTCCCTCGACTTGTCGTGAAGCCGAATTGAGGGGGTCTTGGCCTATACGAGCTTTGGCGTAATTAATGCCGAGCGAGACGCGCATTAAATGAGAAGGTCACGTCATCCTTTCGACGGATGGAAAAGGCGCTTTTGCCCCGTCGATTGGGTTTGAAAGGTTTATACCCGCCAAGTCTCCTTCCTTGTCATTTTATCAACGTTGCTTTGAAGAACTTCTCTCCGACGATTCTCGCTTTCGGAGGATAACCTGTGTCGTGAACCATCTTCGTTCCACAACTTCCTTGATCATCTCCATATTCTAGGTAGGTATTCTTGTTTCCTTGCCTCTTTCTTTTGTTCTTGCTCGATCTACCGTTTCCACTGTGAGATTGCGTCAGTATTTAGTTGAAATCAGGTAAATTCCCTTGTTGAGTGGGTTTTCGCGTAGTCCTGTTTTCAGTTCCTTCATTTGTGCAAAACTCCCCCTGTTTTTCGAGTGAGCCGTTTCCTTTTCGTTAATACCTTTAGTAGAGTGGCTCCCAATGTCAAAGGACATAAAGAATATGACCCCCGAAGAGCGGCGGAACTACGCCACACCGTCAAGGGAAAAAGCCGTTGGTGGCTTTGGGCGATGAATCTTCCGTCCAACGCGCAAACCGTTGCTTTAACCGATCATCGTGGAGGCAAGGGAAGAACTTCGGTGGTGGGCGACGAAAATCCGAGACGATGCATCGTCGGTTAGGGGAAGTCCGAATGTTTCCTTCCCGCTTCTTCCTAATCCGAGGGAGTTTAACCGAGTTTCGATGTGTCCACTTCTCAGGACCTTCCGAATAACCGATCTAACAAAGTGGCCGGCTCGGGTCAAGGGCCGAGGTTGATTCCTACATCGGGCCTTGCTACATTTGCTTGTATGAGTGCTCCCGACTTATTTCTTGTGGGGATTCCTCCACGGCAGACTTAATTTTGGGCTCGTGCCGACACAATTTGGTCCGGCTCCTCAAGCAATATCGCGAGTCTGTTGACTTGGATTTTAATCTTACCACAACCGTAGAGTCCGCCTTCAATTATTGACATCGGGTATGCTAGGAAGATTCGATCTCTTATATTTTTATTTGTGTTAGGTATAATGGCGTCGTCTTCTTCTTCCCACGCGGTGAGTCGAGAATCTGGAAACGCCAACCGCGCTAGCCCCCACAAGACTTAATTGACCAATTCCCTTGGGTTACCGAGAGGTGTTATCCTATCGGTCGAAGTGACCATGGAAGACTTGGAAGGTCTTCCGAGTTCGAGATACTAACACCTACTCGCTTTGTCTCCACGAAGAGGAAGAGCACGTGTGCTCCGTGAGGGAGGAGCCACAACTCCTTTTTCTTTTTCTATGCTTGACTATATCACCGGGCTTGGGATTCGATTCCCCTTTTCCGAATTTCAAATGGCCACCCTTCGATTTCTTAGTATGGGAAGGAACCGCCGGAGCTCAAGGGCTGGACCTCCATTCGGGGAATAGCCAATCGGCGCTTGTTTACCCCAGTCTCAGACTCTTTCAAACGCTTCAAGGGCAACTTTTTCAAAGTCGTCGCTAAAACTGGTACAACTCCTTGGTTCCTCAAAGGGTCGGACTCGCAAGGTCGTTTGGGAGTTTAACTTGTATTGGTGTCAAGATCACCACAATGTGTCCCCTAGCGCATATAAGGTGGAGCGGTCCAATCTGTTGAAGCACGAAAGGAAGGCCATTGATGCCATAATAGACCACGTTCGAGCGAACGGTGCTGTGTAGGGCGGCTCCTTAGTAGCCCAATATCGGGCCGATGGGATCCCCGAGCCTGCCGCCAAGGGGAGAAAGAGGTCGGCCAAGGAGGCGGGCAAGTCGAAGGTCGGAGAGTCTTCGAGGCAGGCCGAGCCAAAGAGGCCTAAGGTCGGGGAGTCGTCCAAGCCCCGAACCGAAGTCAGCCCTGTCTCTCTATCCGAGCCTCCCTGTCCCGAAATCGCCGCTTCCTAAGTCGGCCAGACGTCGAGCCCTCTCCATGCACGATACCCCGGTTCCCCTCGTCCTTCCACCGTCATTCCCGTTCACATTTGTGGAGTAAGGGTATTACAGAACTCGGCGTTGCACTCACGCCTCTGCCCGTTATCAAGAGCCGGTGGCCTTGCGGGAAGTAGGCGTACGAGAGGTCAGGGCATTGGGAAATGCTTTCTTGAAAGGTCTTGGTTTGACCCAATCGTTTCTCACTTTGCACCACAAATATGCGGAGGCTGCCACGGAGGCGAGCGTGCCGAAGAGACCGCGATGAAGCTGCGAAACAATGGCAAGTCGCTTGAGCGAGTTCCGAGGCTCGTGAGGTCAGTGGAGAAAGTGGAGTTTCGACTAAAAGAGACCGAGGGGCTCTTGGCGGACTCAATGTAATAATTGAAGGCTTTAAGGCGGCTCAAGCTAGAAGCGAAGAGCGATTAAAAGCCATGGCAGTGAGAGGACGGGTTGAGCCGAAGTGGACGGGATAAAAGCCGAGGGGGCGTCCTCAACACATCTGTCCGCGGAGATAACCGGCTGCGGGAGTTGCTCTTGGGTTCGAGTGGTGGAGCGTTTGAGAATTCACTTGCCCAGATCCAGGGCTTTGAACCGGGGATCGAGCTCAACACTACCCGGATAGATGGCGATGCGGCCGTGCTGGAGGCTGAGCAGGGTGAGGAAGTCTCGACCGCCCCCAAGCACACGGATTGATTTCCCTTTTTTCTTTCTCTTTTCAACTTGTATAATCTATCCGGTTGTTTTACCGGCAATGACTTTATTTGAACAGATTGGCCAATATGGCCACTTTTGGCTACGATTAACAATAGATGGTAACTTAGCAACCATAATGCATCGTATAAGAATATAACTTTACCGATTATCGCGGTCGACACAGCCAAGTTCATATGAAGGTAAGCGAGAATCTGCGAACGCGCTTTTTGGTCATAAGACCATAATGTTTTAAAGTGCTAGTGTTTGCCTTTGTTTTATAAAATTCTGGTATAGTGCAGGGTCATCCAAGGTAAATGAAAATTGCCACTGCCGGGTTCGGTTTTGTCCCGATAGCGTCAGAGCATTTTGACTGATCGAGGGTCGGCATGACATTTTCTATTGATACCGGAGTAAATTAGCGTGTACAGGCTGCGATAGCTATCGGACGTGTTTTCTTCAAATTGAAAAGCTAATAACAATTGAATCTTGAAAAAGACAATGTTTGGAATTCAATAGATACCCTCGAACGAGAGTTTCATTCATATTTGGCACAACAATTGTTGCGAAGGGAAAAGCCAGCGAGAGCCAACGTTGAATAAAGAACATAATGGAAAACGATGCTTTAAGAAAAACAACGAGATAAGCCTAAGCTGAAATATGCCTTTAATTTGTCCGCATTCCATGTTCGCTTGATAGGGTTCCATCCAAATTTTCCGAATGTAAGCTCCTCTCTCAAGAGTTTCGACGCGATAAGGTCCGTCCCAATTAGCCGCAAGCTTGCCGTCTTTGGAGTTCTTGTTCCGATGTCGGCCCTTCTAAGTACCAAGCAACCGGGCTGGAATCTTCTTGGTCTAACCTTCTTGTTATAACGAGCCGCGATCAGCTGCCTCATTGCAATATCCCGACAATGGGAGGTGACCAGGCCTCATCGGCGGATCCAACTCTACGCTAACGCCTCACTATTGGCAATTTCACCTTGTGATAAAATGCTCTTCTGCGCCAAGACATCATCCCTATTTCCACGGGAATCATAGATTCACAACCGTAGGCCGATCTATAAGGAGTTTCTTGGGTGGATGTACGGCAGTTGTTCGATTTCCCCAAAGGACAAAAGGTAGTTGATCAGCCCAAGAGGTGTCAGCCTCCAACATACGTTTCTTCAAACCATCAAGGATGACCTTATTGGCGGCCTCAGCTTGCCCGTTGGATGCGGGTGTTCCACGGAAGCAAAGTGATCTTGTATTCCGTATTCGTAAATCAAGTCACGAAATCCGACTCCAGTGGGCGAGTTAGTTGTGCATTACTATCTCGTTGGTGCTCCGAGCGCGTAATTATATTAACTTCAACAAACCGCTGCACGCGAGCCGAGGAGATCGTTGTGAGAGGTTCGGCCTCAATCCACTTGGTGAAATAGTCTATGCCACGATTAGCCGGCGCGATTGCCGGAGTCTTGTCTTGAATGGCCCAGAATGTCCATACCCCATTTGTAAAATGGCCGGGGGCCGTGATGGAATGAAGCTCGGTTGGGCGCCCAAATAACTCCGGCATGTTTCGACAACTATCACATTGTCTTACAAGGGTCTTTGAATCTGCCTCCAACGTCGGCCGATGTGCTTTGCTCGAAGGGTTTTCGGGCAGCGCCTTAGCTCCCCATATGTTGACCATTGGCCCCTCCATGAATCTCGGCGGGACATACCCCGCTTCATTTGGGTTCAAACATCTCGGCATGGGAGAATGTAATCCTTTTCGGTAAAGTTGATCCTCCACCATTGTGTACTTGGCGCGTCACGAATCAACATTTTTGCTTCCATTGCATCGTGCAGGATGAGTCCACGTTCAAGGTAGTCTTCTATCGGCTTTTTCGGTCGGATTCGGCCTGGGAGTCGGTGAAAACCTTAACTCTTGTGGCCTCATTTTCCTTGGCTTGAAGAAGCCCGGCTATCAAGGCCTCGTATTCTGCTTGATTGTTCGAAGTTGGGAAGTTGAGATGCAACGAATGCTCAATTGTAACCCCTCTGGACTCTCAATAATGACTCCGCTCCACTTCCTTTCGTGTTCGACGATCCGTCGACATACACCTTCCATTCGCTGCCCGGTGTCTCGTCGGACTTAGAAGCGGGGTGAGCTCTCGATGAAGTCGGCCAACGCCGTGACTTGATTGCATGGCGAGCTTCGTAGGTGATGTCGAACTCGGAGAGTTCTATCGCCCAATTAGTCATCCTCCCGCTAGGTCCGGCTTATGTAAGACTTGTCGAATTGGGCGCTTGTTCTAACAACGATATGGTGACCACGGAAATAAGGTCTTAACCGACGGGCGCAATAAGCGGGCGAATGCCACTTTTTCTAGCTTCGGTATCGGATCTCGGCATTCTGCGGGGTTACGCGACAAAATACACGGGAATTTGTCCGTGTTCCGCCTCTCTTACTAAGGCGCGTTGGCGCTTCCTCGCCGATCGACAAGTAAAGGAAAAGACTCTCGCCGAGTGAGGTTTTGAGAGGACTGGAGGATTGGCCGGACATTGCTTTATGTCTTCAAATGCGTCATCGCACTTTGAATTCCATTCCACCGATGCCTCCTTCTTTAAGAGCACGAACATGGGTAAAGCCTTCTCCGTGATTTTGGCAAAAACCTAGTTAGGGCGGCCAATCTTAGGTTAGCTGTTGGACTTCTTTTTATTACTCGGAGCCTTCATCTCCATCACCGCCCTACATTTGTCGGGTTGGCCTCAATGCCCCGGTTAGTCGGCATGAAACCCGGGAACTTCCCGGCGGGGGCCAAAAGCACATTTGGCCGGGTTCGATCGGATTCGGTAGGTTACGAGTTTGGCGAATGTCTGCTCCGGGTCTTGTATATGGCGTTGCTTGATCCAAGGTTTTGTGATCATGTCATCTATATACACTTCCACATTGCGGCCAATCGGTGCAAAGACCTTATTCATCATCCTTTGATATGTAGCTCCCGCATTCTTCAATCGAAAGGCATGACATTATAGCAATAGTTAGCTCTTTCGGTAATGAAGGCTGTTTTTTCTCGATCCTCTCGGGTACATCGCTATCGATTATATCCGAGTACGCGTCCATAAAGGATAGGAGCTGGAATCTGAGGCGTTGTCGACCGGTTGGTCGATGTTTGGCATTGGGTAGGAGTCCTTCGGGCATACCTTGTTCAAGTTCTTGTAATCGGTACACACTCTCCACTTCCCATTTGGCTTTTTACCATCACCACATTTGATAACCGGGTTGTATCTTGTATTTCCCGAATAAATCCCGCTTCGAGTAATTCTTGGATGTGAATTTCCAGCGCTTTCCTTTTTCAGTCCGTGGTTCCTCTTTTCTGCTGACATTGGGATTGAGCCGGATAGACTTCTAGCTTGTGACAACAAAATTTTGGGTCTATTCAGTGCACGAGATGAATCCAGGCGAAGACATCCTGTTTTCCTTCGGGAATTCCTCCAACCGACTTCTAAGTTCGGAAGATAGGTGTTTGCCAATCTTGGTGGTCGGAGAGGGTCTCCGATCACCAGATCTTCAGTCTCCTGCCGGTTACGGCGAGCCTCATCGTCTCGGATGTCTAATTCCACGGTATTAACTTCTTCGTGCGGAGAATCCCGGTCGAATGGTCCGAGATAGGCGATTCTTTGGGGCTGCGATGAAGATCCGCCCTCCCCAATTCTCACGGTTTCAAAATAGCACCGTCGAGATTCTCTTTGATCCCCGATTCCGTGACCACGGTTCCTTGGTTGCCTATCACCTTGAGCTTTTGATGCTTTGTAGACACCGGCATGTCCCACTTGTGGATGGTTGGCCTTCCCAATATTATGTTATAAGGTGAAACGAACTCGGCCACTATGAACCGCACTCTTTCGGACTTAAAGGCGTCTTTGACTCAAGGGTGAACTGAGGTCGATAAACCCCTTCGGACGAGATTGTTCTCCATTAAACCCGATGAGGTTGTCTTGCAAGGCTTTAAGTCGTCCGGTCCGGGCTCATTCTTTTGAACGCTTCCCGACTTAGTATGTCGGCCGAGCTACCGGCATCCACAAATATCCGCTTGACTCGGAAGTTGACGGCTTTGTTAGGTTATCACTAGCCCATCTTGATGGCGGGGACAACGTCCTTGAGGTCGTCTCTTGTGAAAAACAAAGGCGGTCGTGCTACCTCGGTGTGATGTTCCTTGAATTTAGGTCGGTCCACGACGGACGGGACTTCTCGAAGGTATTTCCTTGGCGGCTTATAGTATCACCGCCACCGCCCATTGCTCCGTGATTACATTACGGTCGAATTCCGCTTCGGAAATTCGTCATCGGCTTCGAGGAGCCTTTCGTTTATCTTCTGCTTTTGAACTTTCGAGGAGGGTCCTACTGCGGTTCTTGGTCTTTCGTTTCCCACCTTTTCCTTGATGCTCTATGACGTCTTGTTGAAGTTTGCCTTCCCGAACAAATCGTTCGATTGCATCCGGAGCTCGTAACATTCGTCGGTTGTATGACCTCGACCATCATGGAACGAGCAATATTTAGACTGGTCTATCCGGATCTTCGGTAGGATAGACGAGGCCGATCGACCTTCTTCATCTCGGTCGTTGCTACCTCCTTCCAAACTTGAGATCGAGGCACCGTCGAGGGCCGAGATATTTCTCGTACTTGCTCCGTGATCAAATTTGCCACCTCGGCTCTTGCTTTCATTCCCCCTTCTCAGGGAATCCCTATTCCTGTTGTCGAGAGAAGTCTCGACCCACAGGGAGGAGGTTCTATCTTGGTCCCGCCTCGAATTGGGATTGTTTGCCATTCGCATCTGCTCGACGTCCAAGTACTTCTTTGAACGAGATATGAAGTCGTTGAGATTCTTTGCGTCCTTTAAAAAGGATTACGCCGGGCGGGACTCCTTATCGAGGCCGTCCACCAATAAGTGAACGTGTACGTCTTCGTTAAGTCCGCGCACTGCGTACATCCGCATGATTGAAGCGGTCCGGGTAACTTTGGAGCAGCTCTCCGCCATTTGTCGATTTTGGAGAGAGAATCTTGGGATTTTGGTTGCCGTTTGCTAGTCGCGAAGTGCAACTCAAAGGCCTCGGCCGTGTCTTCAAAGTTGTGGATCGACCCAAAGGGAAGAGTGTGAAGCCATTTCAACGCCGGCCCCTTTAACGTCGCGGCGAAGATCAGGGCACAATTGGTTCCTTGAGACCTCTAACCGACATGTGAACGTCAAAGTCTTCTAAATGAGTCGTCGGGTCTTGTGTGCCATCATACTTTGTCAACTCGCCCAAATTCACTTCTCGGGAATCGGGCGTTACGGATCTCCTTGGAGAAAAAGCTATTGTGCATTTGGTGACATATCTCCGTCATTGGAAACCACTTGGGGAACCGTCCTGTCACCTCGATGGTTCCTCGCCCGAGGTCGACCCTCTTCATCTCGGTTACGGTTCCTCCTATTGGCCCTCCTGGCATCGACGGTTTCCGCCTTCCGCTTTGTCGGTGCGATGAGCGAGCTCTCGTCATCGTCGTCCTCTCTCCAAGTTTTATCTTCCCGAGTCCTCGGCTGGAAAGGGTGTGGGTCCGCCTTTTCTCCCGCTCTTCCGCTCGCCGATAGTGAAGGGTATGGCGCTTGTCTATGTTGTCCACCCGTCTCATTATCGCAAGCATCCGGCTTGAAGAGATCGAAAGTCGGCTCGGCATGTGGGATGTCCGGCCTCCTCGAGTGGAATTCGTGGTCCACGGTCTTGGTTTCGTGGAGCCGAGGACTCCGTGTCGGACGAGGTTGTCCTTTTGATGTCGTTCATTGTTGGGAATCAATGGTTCTTACGGGTGAGAAAGCCGATCTTCTCCTTCACGATGGTCTCCATCGTGCTGGTTAATCGGTTGCTCATTACGGGGTGGTTGACGCGGTGGTTGACGGTTGTCCCCGCTTGATCCGCCTCAGATTGTCTTTGGCACGAAGCACGAGTGCTTATCCTCATAGTCACGGGAATAGAAGTTTATTGATCCCCACGGTCGGCGCCACTGTTGCAGTGTAGAACTCGGATGTCCGGCACTATTGAAGGTCCGGTGATTTGATATAGGATCGTGTGCCCTTCTGTATGCTTATGGGTCAAGCGTTCGGGAGAGGGTATGATCACGGTACACAAGCGGGCGTTTCGCCTAAGGGCGCCGTCTCCTTCCTCTGTATATATAGAGTATACCTGGTTAGTTAGTCCCTTGGCTGCCACGCCGTACGTGTCATGTGCGTGTCAGGGATCGTGTGCGCATATCCATGATCGTGGGTGCATGTCCAGGATCGTGGGTGCGTGTCCAAGGTCATGGCTGGGTCCCACGGATGGTGGGTTGCCCCCTGTACTAGCCAGTGAGATAATGGGCCTAGGCTAGGTCCGTAACAATATACATAAGATTTTCTTAAAAGTTCCTCTTATACAAATAATTTTTTGAGGGGCAAAGGTAATTATGAACTTTTAAAATATGTGCAAAAATACATATTGACCATTTGTTTAAAGTTTTTGAAGGAAAATGGTGACATGGATGATTAAGAAATAATATGAAATAATGATTTGTTGACTGGGCAAAGGAAATTAATTTCCATTTAACCCTTCCCCTCCCCTCCCTTAGTCTTCTGAAAGAAGTGATGAGGTAGAGATAAATGGTTTGGTGGAAATTAATTTCCCTTACCCAGCTAACAAATTATTATTTCAAGTTGAAGAAATATTTACATATTTCAAAAGTACCTCGTCATCTTGACTTTATCTCATGAAAACATAACAACTCATATCATTTTAATCATAGTTAGCTGATGACTCATCTAAGAAAATTCAGTTTTTAACAAACAAACAAAAAATCTTAATTTAAAAACTAAAACAAAATCATCAACCAATATTTTTCTTAAAAACAAGATAAAATTTTAATTTTTTCATGAGTCATTAGTCAACTAGTATTAAAATGATCTGAGTTATTATATTTTTATCGGTGTTCAAATGACACGATACTACGAGAGTATGCAAGTATTTCTTTCCAAGTTGTTTTTTAATCATCCACGTCATCCTTAATGTCACCATTTTTAGTCAAAAAATTCAAACAACCAGTCAACAAATAGTCAATGTGCATTTTTACACATATTTTGGAAGTTCATAATTACTTTTGCCTCTAAAAAATATTTGTGTTGGGAGCACTTTTAGGAAAATCTCATGCGTATTTTTGCACATTAACCCTTAAAAAAATTTAAACAAATGGTCGGTTAATGTGTAATTTTACACATATTTTAGAAATTAATAGTTACTTTAGCCCTCAAAAAATATTTAGTATTGCACGTACTTTTAAGAAAATCTATGTGTATTTTTGTGTCTTAATCCTCACCTTCCTTATAAGAACATTGAATATACAGTTCATTTATGACCCATACATGCATCCGTAATAATTGCCTCATTTTTCCTGTTTGTAAGTGATTCATTATAGTCAACCATGAACATGTTTTTAAAACTTGACTTTCTAACATGTACTTGGTCATGATGAATTAATGTGGTAATTTTGCTTAGGCTAACCCAATGAATACACATGACATTGCAAAGAGCCTAAAATACACTTATGATTTGATATTGTCGCATATTTTGACATCTAATAAAATATGCTTGAGCTTCAATATGGACTCGCGTCACATTAACTAACTAGTAAGCTTTTCACACTGTTATTCGTCCCATACTAATCCATAACTCTCTCCCGTAAATCATAAAGGGTATTTTGAAATAAAGTTCATTAATGCATCTGGAAAATGTAAGATTTGATTTTGCTTATGTCACAAGAGATAATGTAATAAGTAAGGTTTAAACTCGTACTGTGAATTGAATTCGTAAAAGTTTAATTTTATTAATAAGTTGGTATTAAAATGTATAATTAAATAGTAATTAAGATATAAAAAATAACTATACTTTGATTTAAATATATTTTAAATTCAAATCATTGAATTTAAATCCATAAAATTCATAATTTATCATAGCGAACAAAAAAATGTTTGTAAAATTCACATATAAAATCACCAAACATGATCAAATTGAAAAAGTTAGCACAGATTTAAGAGTGATTTAACATGATTTTGTAAGTTAGAAATGTAAAAATAACAAACTCGGTGTATGAATTTTCAAGAGTGACTCAACATATTTTTGTAAGCTACAGATGTAGAAAGTTAACACATGAGTTTGATCACCATTAACCATGATAATAAGCATAGACCTCACCTAACGTTACAGCGGTCAACTTTCTCATTAAAAAGTCTTAAATTTGGGTCAACTTTCTCATTAAATAGTCTTAAATTCACATTAAGGGCTTTGGGATTGACATTTATAACCAATGCATCCTCGGTGCATATATTATCTCCAACTTTGTTGTCAGTTTACCATTTTTATTTTTTTTCTTATAAAATTGTGTCAACTATATTTAGTTACAAATTTAATTCATCACTCAAGTTCAAACACAAGTTAGTTGTTTTATGTGTATAACTTACAAAATTATATCAACTTACTCTTAAGCTCGTGCTAATTGATAACTTTTTAGATTTGATTGTGTTAATAGCTTCATATATAGGAGGCAAAAAAGAAGGGAATTAAAGATGACGAGCTAGGGCGTTTAAAAACACATATAATATGAACTTACTTCTTTAATTATGATCAAATTAGATAAATATGTTTTATATTAAAGATCATAGGAGTATGTCATAAGCAATTTTATAGGTTAAGGTGCAATCGTCAACATCTGAAGTATTTCTTCAGGTGTGTCTAGTGCCTTAAAATATTTTGTAGTGCACCCAACACCATGAAATATTTTTTTATGGGTGTTCAAAACCCTAAAATACTTTTTCTTTTTGTGCAATTTTGCACTTAACAATCTAGATAATTTGAGGTTTGGATACACCTAAAAAAATACTTTTAGATATTGGATGTACCAAAAAAATAGTTTATGGTATTGGACGCACTTGAAAATATACTTCAGGGACTAAAGTCGTTGTAGCCCAATGCTCCCCTATAAGCGAGAGGTGATAGGTCTAATCCTGCTTATGACTCAGGCTACTAGTGCTTACCCTCGTAACTTAAAAAAAAAACTTTAGGGGGCTTGGTGCACCAAAAAAAAAACTTTAGAGTGTTAAGTGCACCACAAAATAATTTAGGGCACTGAATGCATTTGAAAAAAAATATTCTAGGGTGCTAAATGCACCTTACCTTTTTTATAAATACTATATGACTTTATTAAATAATTTCAATTTTTGTAAAATCAATCAACACTTTCCTAAAATATATTTAGTGTTCTTTAATAAATATGGCATAACTTTAGTTTTATATTAATAAGGACCAAAATATGAAACAAAATATGTTTTTTTTTTTTCAAAAAAGAGGCAATAAAATAATTAAAGTTGGCGTTTTTTTTTTTATACAAAAATTTTAGGAAAGGGGTTGGGTTCACCTAAGATCCAAGGGCAGAGCGAAATCTCCCTTCATCCTAGGTGATACCAATGTTGGGCAGGACGAGCCGTCTATTACCCTCAGACGTTAACCTAGACACCTAGATTTGGTGAGAGCGTCCGACCCCTTTGCTAGTTGAGCCCAAAAACGAGCGGTAAAGTTGGTGTTGTTGTGACAAATTGTTAGTGTTCAGTAGCAACGTAGCATAGTAGATTTAGATATGACCTATGAGTATATATAATTGGATTAAGGTGCAAAAATGCACATGTATTTTACTCTGAGGAGCGCTCGACACCAAATATTTTTTTAAGTGCAAAAGTGTATACGTGGTTACAAATTAGGTGCAAAAATACCATTTGATCATTAAGTTTGACTTTGACCGTTAATTTTGACTTTTTTTGCTAACTAGACGATGACATAGCTTTTAAAAGTGCAAAAATACACACAGCCAAAAGAGTGTCCAACACCAAGTGTTTTTTTTTTTAATTTAATAATTTTATTTCAATTAAAGAAAAAATATCATTTCTCTAGATATAATTCTTATGAGGCCAATCTTTTTCTTTTGATAAATCATTTTGGGAAGGAGGATTTATTCAATGGGTAATTTTTTTTTAAAAAAATCCTTATTAAATTTTCTAATTAATAATTGATAAATGAGTATTTATGCATTTAAAATTTGATATTATAAATAATACATTTACTTACAAATAATTTTAATTTTTTTGAAAAATAAATAGTTAAATAAATAATTCATTTATTCTGTAAAAAATAATAATTCATCAACTTTGGAAAAAGTCAACTTTATAACTATAAGTCTATAATATTCCTTGATTTACTTTCATTCATCATATAAATGGAAATAACTCATTTAGAGGTGTAAATGTTTATATTGCATATTTCTCAATGCAATAAAAAATAAAAAATATTATTTGGTTTTGATTGAAAAATTATTTAAATAATTTCTGGTTCAAATTGTTAGATCAAAAAATTTAAATTATTTTTAACTGAATATAGGATTTATAAGGCTAATTTCTGAATTTGCCCCTTATTAAATAACTATTTACCAAAATGCCCTTGTCAGAAAACTATTTCCCGAAATGCCCCTGTCAGAAAACTATTTCTCAATCTGCCCCTGTTTAGTCGACTAAAAATATGGTCTAGTCGACTAAATCGCGGGCCAAAATTTTTTTTGAAAACCCTCGACATTTAGTCGACTAAAACTTAAATTTTAGTCGACTAAACCCATTTAGTCGACTAAAAAACCCATTTAGTCGACTAAATCATTAAAAAAAGTTAAAACTTCTAAGGCCATAACTTCGGCTCGAGAGTCGAATCAAGCGATTCTTTTTTTGATTCCACATAACTTTTTGAGATCTATGCACCGACATAAAAATTAAATTCTGAATTTAATGAAGAGAAAGGAGGAAAAACAAGTGATTCTTTATTGCGCAGGAAATACTAACAATTCATTAAATATAATCAAGTGATTCTTTAATTCTATATATATATATATATATATATATATATATATTTTTCTTTTATTTGATGTTTTTTTTATTAGATCATATAATATCTCCAGTACAATAAAGATAAGATATGTGTGTGTATACGGTTGATCGCGGGAGAGGGGCGGTGCCACAAGGAAAAAGAGATAGAGTGCGAAATGATGGCACCAATCCCAGGGTTTTGTCAGGATGGAGGAAATTAATCATATTTAATTGAGAGATATTTATTGTAAAATTAATTAATCATTATTTCTAATATTATTATCTAATAATAATTAATTGATCTTATTTTAGATTTTAATATCTTTATTTTTCTACCATGTATTTGGTAAACTTTGAATTTCAACGTAACAATTAATATTGGATTTTCAAAAATATATTCAAAATTGAGATTTTCTCTCCATTAATAATATGGATTTTAAAAGAAAAGAGAAATAGGAAAAATATCGACACTAAATTTGTGGGGCTTGATTTTAGGGGGAATAACAGTGTTTGGAAGTTATGCATGAGATCATATGTTGTGATAGCACGGTAGTCAATCTACCTAAAATCTAGGATCATAGCTAATATCTAGGATCACTATATCACTAACCAATAGATTCGGTAAAACAAATTAAAATGACTCCACTACTTCCTAAAAAATAGCTAACCACATGTTTATGTTAGACCTGGCTATCACCCAAGAGGGGGGTGAATTGGGTGTTTGATAAAATCTTTGGAACTTTGAAAAATCTTTTCAAACTTACTGAAGGCAGTTCATATGACAGTAAGACTTATAAAACGATAAACAGTCATTTAAACATATATGCTGGAAATATAAGAGTTTAGGGAAGAGAATATGCAAACTATGATTTATCCTGGTTCGGCCCAATCATTGACCTACGTCCAGTCCCCAAGCTCCACTTGAGATTTCAATCCACTATCTTCTTGTTTAACCAGGCACAAGAGAAAAGCCTTTACACTTTGATTACACGACTTTGTACTCGAAGTAATCCTCTCCCTAGGATTCACTCCCCTTACAAACGGTAATCAATACACCCACTTGATTACAAACTCTGTATTTGAAGTAACCCTCTCACTAGGATCCACTCCCCCTTACAAGCTGTAATCAATACACTGGGTTTTCCACTCAAGATCGCCCAATCTTGAGTAACTCTCGGATAGTATGTTTACAGATAAATCTTCTCTTTCAGAAGTGAATAAATAAACATTGAAGTACAAATCAATCATCTCACTCTCTACGGTAAGCTATGTAGTAATTGAGAACAGAGAGTATATGATTTGAGCGTTGGATTCATAACGTTGGCATTTCGACAGTGCAAACTCTTATCTCCCGTCTATTTTGAATCTTTCTCCTTTTATAGTTGATCGTCACTAATGACCGTTGAGAAGTTTTGCAACTAGCCGTTGAGTCTCTTCGTTTATCCGTTAGGCACAGATATACTACATTGTGAGTAGTCGACCGTTGCGTTGGTTGTACTTGCAGAAGGTGACACAGAATGATAGCCAGATTAAGTATGCCTCGAAGGAACGATTTCGTCTGCCAGAACTTTAGTTCCAATTGTTGCTCTGCTTTTCTGAGTTGTATTAAATGCTTCTGCCACGTTGGATCGTCTTTCGCTCGAATTCAAATATAGCCTGGTTAATCACTTTAAAACTCAACCAAAGAATGATTAGATATGATATAAGTGAGTTTGAAGATGATTAATAAACGTTAGAGAGTAACCCATGATTTTCCAAAATCGATTCAAGAGCATTCGTCCATTATAAGTTTTTCAGAAAAGTATTCTCGAGAATTGTTCTAAGCATTCTCGAGAATCAAGTTAATAACCAGACAAAGAGAAATCAATCCTGAAAGGGTTCTTGAGAATAGATTATTTCATTCTCGAGAATCCTATGGCCAGAAGCTTTTTCGTGAAGGTTTAGTGAAGCCATTCTCGAGAATTGAATTATCATATTCGAGAATCAGGCGTTGATCAATTTCCGTAGATGAAAGGTATTCTCGAGAATTGGTTTTGTATTCTTGAGAATTGCTTTCATTCTCGAGAATCAATTTGGCATTCTCGAGAATCATGTAATAAGAAATATTTGATCATCATATTCGTTCACTTATCATTCTCGAGAATCATGAGTGAGTACTTGAGAATAACTTCCATTCTCGAGAGTCAAGTTGACATTCTCGAGAATCACAGGTTGAGAAACAATTAATCATTCATTGAGCATTCTCGAGAATCAGTTGTCATTCTCGAGAATCACACGTTCATAAAATTTCCGTAGATGATCATTCTCGAGAACTCCTTTTCCATACTCGAGAATGATACTGAATAACTGAATGCTAATACTCAAGAAGGTAGTTTCATTCCATCGTATGCTTGGCTGAATTCATTCATTTTTGTTTTCATCAAATAGCTATTGCTTTCTTGCTCCAGCAAATACTTCAACCTCGCTATATCACTGTGTTCTTGCTTCTGTCAGTTTTTGGCTTCTGTCGTTCTTGATGTTATTTCAACATGTTGATCACCCTTCACTCTTGAGAATCAGTTATCCATTCTTGAGAATTGTTCTGACGGAAGAAGATGGATATAGGAAGTGTAACACCTCAGATTGGGATATTACAGAAAGCATACTCCGTAGGCACATTCTCGAGAATTGATATCCATTCTCGAGAATCACTGTCATATACTCAAGAATCAATTTCTTATGGAGATGCAAACAAGTTGATTCTGATTCAAATACTTAAACTCTTTAAAGCCTTCTTTCCAATGCAAGAACAATTAGCTCCAAACGCATTGTAGTTCGTCCGTTATCATCAACCAACGTTTCTGCAGCATCTTTGAACAGACTATCGATTTTCGAGGACCATATCTCCATGGTCCAAACTCCAAAGTTTGAAAATTATATGTCCCTGAAACGCTACTGATGTCTTCTTTCATATGCCATAGATTTCAGCTCAATTGGAGTTGTATTTTGCGAGATATACTCAAAATACTGAAGGTGGGTCTGGACTGTGACGTTGTTTTTACTGTCATCTTCCAAAATTCATAGATCTCTCATCTGACCTCCTTTAGGCTTGAATCATATGTCAAAATGACGCATTGGAAGTCTAGTTTCCAACAAAATTTGTTTCACCTCAATCCGATCTCTGGTTTGGGAGATATCGTCGAATTACCAGAGTTCGCCCGTGCTGAACGTGAAACAGAGCTGAACAGAGTAGCATGATTCTCGAGAATTGCTGATGATTCTCGAGAATTGACTTGATTTTTGGCGAAAATCACTGTAGCAAAGTGCATTCTCGAGAATTAACTTGTCATTCTCGAGAATTGATGTCCCATTCTCGAGAATACCTGTTCCATACTCGAGAATGGACGAGAATTAAGTGCAAATCTTCCTGAAGCTCATTTTTACTCATTTAACTCCGAATTAAGTCATTCCAACTTCCATATGATCGTGGAGACTTCAAGAATCAATCTAAAAGCTTGAATAATGATTTTATCAATCCATCCAACAAGTTCTTCCTTCTTTCTTCTCTTCTCTTCATCATTCTCCATAATCTAACTTTTTCTTTCTTCTTTTCTCTTGATCATTCCCAAAATCATTTGATCTTCTTCTAAATTATTCTTCATAATTTGAACTTCATATCAACATTACATCTACATTAAATATAAGAATTAATCAAAGTAGAAGATAAATGAAGTATGAAAACTTTTTGCTTTTAATATTGATAAGCATATTTGTCATCATCAAAACTAAGCATAACTAACAGTTTACAATAATATAATAAAAAATCAGCACACTCAACAAAATAAACAATTAATAAATAAATAACTTAATCCTTCTTATTGTGGAATCAGCAACGTGCGGAAATCAGCAACATGAACCACGTAGAGAAAAAGTTGGGATTATTAACTTCAACAATACTAACAATTCATTATATATATATATATATATATATATATTAAAGAATCACTTGATTATATTTAATAAATTTTTAGTATCTCCTGCACAATAATAAATCACTTGTTTTTCCTCCTTTCTCTTCATTAAATTCAGAATTTAATTTTTATGTCGGTGCATAGATCTCAAAAAGTTATGTGGAATCAAAAAAGAATCGCTTGATTCGGACTCCGAGTCGAAGTTATGGCCTTAGAAGTTTTAACTTTTTTTTTTAATGATTTAGTCGACTAAATGAGTTTTCTAGTCGACTAAATGGGTTTAGTCGACTAAAATTTAAGTTTTAGTCGACTAAATGTCGAGGGTTTTCAAAAAAAAATTGGCCCCGCGATTTAGTCGACTAGACCATATTTTTAGTCGACTAAACAGGGGCAGATTGAGAAATAGTTTTCTGACAGGGGCATTTTGGTAAATTGTTATTTAATAAGGGGCAAATTCAGAAATTAGCCGGATTTATAATATCAAATTTCAAAGGCATAAATACTCATGTATTAATTTTTAATTAGAAAATTTAATAGGGATTTAAAAAAAATTATAGAATTAAAAAATTTAGCCTTCTAGGAATTATACTTAGAGAAATATAATTTTCCTTTAATTGAAATAAAATTATTAAATTTTAAAAAAAAACTTGGTGTTAGACACTCTTTTTTCCAAATCACATTTGTATTTTTACACATTTCTTCAGGATAAAGCACATGTGTATTTTTGTACTTTAACCCACATATAATTAATGGGTAAAAGATTTCTCCGGTCATTAGAGATAAATTATCTCTAGTGACCCCCAAAATTTTGTCGTTTTGGATTAATGAAGAGCGTTTTTGTAATTTTGCACTCTTCATTAATTCACCTAAAATTACAAACATACACTTTATTAATTCAAAACGACGTATTTTTAGGGGTTACTGGAGATAACTTATCTCCAGTGACTAGAGAAATACTTTTCCCATAATTAATACTCCCTCCGGTCCTAATTTAACCGATTTTGGGGAGATTAAGGAAAGAAGTTAAATTAATTAATTTTACTCATTTTCCTAAAATGCCCTTGTATAAATTAAAATGACATAAGTAAAAGTGAATCACAACTCCTGTCACATACCTTTTCGATCTAGAATTTTTCTTTCCACACGTCAATGGTCTTACTATATATACATATATGTGTGAATACACACACATACATATAGATATATATACATATATATATATGTGTGTGTACACATATATCTACACATATATATGTGCAGACACACACATATATATTTTGATAGACATACACATTGATATACATATATGTATAAACACACTCATACTCACACACACACACATGTATACATACATATATACACAGACACACACACACACATATAGACATGTACACACACGTGTGTGTGTGTCTCTCTATACATGTTTGTGTGTAGACACACACATATATACACGCATAGGTGCGCGCGCGCGCACACACATATCTAAAAGTTTCACTGACTGTAAGAGTCTATGCACCCACATACATATACTTACCAAAAACCAAAGATACTTTGAGAGAATAAAATAGGGACATTTTAAGAAAAAATTAAAAAAATATAGAATGTTGTCTTATAATTAGGACCAAAACCAACTATCAAATGTTGTCCTGTAATTAGGACCGGAGGGAATATGGTATTTGCGTTATTCATAATATGGAAATCCACAATTCTAAGCAATGATAATTGTCATAAGACAACAAAATCTTACTTAGAGTCTCAAATGCATAATTTATCAATTAATTGAAAATGCCTTTACACGATCAAATTACGCCCCTACCAATTTTTTTTTTTCCTTGGCTGTGCTTTTTTACTTTTTTTTTTCCTCCTCATCATTGTTTTTTTTTTTTTAAAAGTTGTTGCGTAGCATCCTCCATTTATACCGATATAAATGAGAAAAAAAACCTCTTCGTTTCTCTTATTGTCCACTTCCATCCACCTTTTTATTTACCTTGTTAGATCATCCCTAATGGTTGAAATTTCATACCCTAGGAAAACATTATTCTTATATTAAATAACAAAAAATGTAAATAAATAAATTTAAATCATTAAAACTTAATCTAAATAGTCAATATTTCTATACTTTAAAGTATTCCATATATTCTTTTTTTACCTTTTATAATTTTTATATGATATTAAATTTTAACGTTTAGAGTTGATTTAACATTGTAAATGAAGAAGTGGATGATAACAGAGATGGAGAGGCCCTTTCCCAATATAAATATAACATTATCTTTTAAACTAAAGATAGCAAACTGTCAATATTTTAATTGTGTCATGAGATCGATCAGAACATTTTGGACGTTACAAAATTATACTTCTATTGTACTTGGTTAATAATGTATGCTTAAATCCGTTATTGATTATTAGATTTTCTTTCAAGACAATAATTAACTTAAGTAATAGTAGTTTCTGATAAAGTACTATATTCTGGCAAGCTAGAGGGTGTATACAAACAGAAATATTAATGAAGTCATAAAAATAGCCAATCCAATAGTTATCAGCTATCTAGATAAACAGGAATACTATTGTTACGGACCTGGATAAGGCCCAATCGCAATAGGGCCCAAACGCAGGCAAGTATATCCGATCCGTCATAACAGCGATCCGAAGATATCTCAACTACCCCGGAAATATAGGAGCGTATGCGTAGGGAGATAGGCGATTCGAGATTACAAGCCATATATATCGCGAATGCCGCCCAGTACTTCCTATAAATACACGGTCAAACGGCCCTAAGGTACACACGCTCTAAGCCTAGACTACTTTACATACGCCACCGAGCACACACCCCACCCCTCGGCTAAGAAGCTGGTTGTGTTCGGTGATCTCGTCTCTCTACTGTGTGTTTCTACATACACACCTAGGCGAGACCCTTGATCCAATATCAAATCACCGGCTCATACACGCGGTGGACATCATGTTCTACACCGAACAGTGGCGCCGCCGTGGGAATTGATAAACTTCAATTCCGTGACCAATGAGGGTTAATACGCGCGATACTAGCCGAAGCGGCGGAGATGGTTCGAACAACCGAAGAACAACGTCAACCACCTCGCAACCACAACACCGAAGCGGTCGACCAACCCTATCGGTGGTAATGAGCGGGACGACGAAGGCCGGCTATCACAGCCGGAAGAGCGCTTTGAGGAACCTCGTGTCCCGAATCACGATCAACCTGAAAAAGAAAACGAGTCGAAACGGGTTCATCGGCGTAGCGAGGACATTGCCGCGAACCACAAAAATCCAACCCGGATGTAAATCGGGAGGCCCGGTTCCAAAATCCGGACTTCCTGGCACTCCATGTGGACTGACTCGCCATGATCAAACGTATCGAGAATATGGACAAACGTTATACTCTTCAATTTCAACGCATGGACGAGCGGGGCCGAAGAAGGGAATCTAGAGACACCGGTATGATCGGGATGACAAAACATGGGAACCCGACCGGGAAGGTCATAGTTTCAGACGGCGAGAGGACAATAGACAATACAAGAAGGGCGGCCTCTTCCACCAAAGAATCAAGAAGGGAGAAGTCGTCCGGATCGAAGGGTCGTCCGGCCTCCCCACATGATTCTCGGCAAGGAAGATACGCAGAAGGCAAAGCCACACCGGCCCACTTTTCACTGAGATCCTCGGGGCACGTTTCCCAGGAAGTTGAACCTCGCGAGTTCGGCAAGTACGACGGATCGCGGGACCCGACGACTCATTTAGACGATTTCCAAGCGATCATGATGTGTAGAGGCCTTGGAAAACCCATCATAAGTAGGGTTTTCGCCACAACCCTAAAGGGACCGGCCTTAAAATGGTTACAAACCCTGACCCCAGGGTCGATAACTAAATTTGATGACTTGGCAAAGGCTTTCGAGTTACAATTCGCAACTAGTAAGAAACAGTGAAGTCTCGGTATACCTTATCCAAAATCGGGCGGCGGCCGGCGAATTACTCAAAGCTACTTGGATCGCTTCAACCATACGGCCCTGCAAGTCCTGAAGTTAAAGGAGGAAGTGCATGTACACCTCTTGGCCGATGGCCTAGACAGTTCGAGCCGACTAGCTGAATCATTTTTCAAAGAGCCGACTAAGAGCTTAAAAGACTTTATGACACAGTCAAAGAAGTACCTTGAGGTGGAACAAATGCGCCAAGCAAATGCTCAAATGGACCCGGACAAGAATACCTCGCCAAGGGATAAAGGCCAGTCCGAGGGTCGCAAGCAAGATCGCCGTGGAAAAGACCGAGATAGTAAACAATTTAAGCCAGGACGGACTCGAAGAATAAATATGACCATTATACCCCTCTTAATGTGCCCGGTCCCGGCTATGGAGGAAGTAGCGTCGGCAGAGATGCGGAAGGTCGAAAAACCTCATCCCTCGGGAAACGGTCAATACGGACCGAGTCCGTTATTGTTCCTTTCACGATTGTAAGGGGCATACCACGGATCAATGCTATGAACTTCGGGATGCCATCGAAATTCGTCAGAAGGCTGCGTCAATACGTGATTAAAACGAGGCGCGCAAAGGAAAACGCAGCGGGATGGCCGTCGAACGGCCGGACCACGAGAGAAAAAGAGAGGGCAAGAGGCGAGAAGCGGCATTTGAGGAAAGCGGATTTCCGAGGCCGAGTTCGATTGCAATGTTATCAGTGGAGCTTTCGGAGGAGGAGATACGACGAGCCAAAGGAGGAAATATCTAAAGGAAGTCCTCTCAATAAGGGACCGACCTAAGTTTAAAGAAGAATCACACGTGGCCCGACAAAAGCCAGGACGACCTCGGCTCATGTTCACAAAAGAAGACATGGCGACGTACTCCCCGGCCATCAAGATGGCCTTGTAATCACTTGGAACCACTGGTCAGCTGCCGAGTCAAGAGGATATTTATAGACTCGGGGAGCTCGGCGAGATATCATCATTTGGGATGCCTTCAAAAGAATGAACCTCGATCGGGAGGACACGAAGCCATGCCGGACCACTCTTGTGGGGTTTAATGGCGAATTATCCCCTCCAAAGGGATATATGGATCTCCGACTCACTCTTGGAACAAAGAAAAGTTTCAAATCCGAGAGAGTAAGATTTATTGTGGTGACTTCCCATCCCCACAACATTATCCAGGGAAGACCAACAATCCACAATTGGGACATCTTTGGTATCTACGAAGCATCAGAAGATAAAAATGATAGGCAATAACGAACAAGTCGTTACCATCAAGGGCGATCAGAAAGAGTCCAGACAGTGTTACGTGGAAACAATCAACGTAAAAGCAAAATCCGACCCAATGGATCCAGAATACCAAAAGATGCAAAATCCGATTAATATGATCGAGTTGGACCTACGAGAAGAAAAAGGAAGCCTCGGCCGAACCGAAGGAGAGGTGGAAGACCTCGTACTCGGAAACAATCCCGGACCATAGTACGAAAATAGGCGGGACCACGACCCCAGGCACACGATTAAGGATAGAAGAGTTTTGGCCCACAATCGAGACGTTTTGCATGGAGCGCGGCCGAGGTACCGGTATAGATCCCATTTCTCTCGTCATAAATTGCCATACAGTAGGGGTCAACACCGGTAGCTCGAGAAAAAGAACGAGAGCTCCGAGATAGGCGGTGGCATTGAACCAACATGTAGACGAGCTCTTGGAGGCCGGTTTCGTCAGGGAAGTACAATATACCACGTGGCTTTCCAACGTGGTGATGGTTTTAAAGCCAAGTGGCAAGTGGGGAGTATGCACCGACTATACCGAGCTGAACAAAGCATGTCTAAAGACGCCTATCCCATGCCAAATATTGATCAACTTGTAGATAACTCATCAGGCTATCAACACGTCGTTTATGGACGCATATTCCGGCTACAACCAGATCGCCATGCACACGGATGACCAAGAAGCCACTTCCTTCATTACAGAGAAGGGAAATTATTGCTATAATGTCATGCCGTTCGGCCTAAAAAAGGCGACCTACCGAGAGGATGATGAATAAGGTTTTCGAGAACCGGATCGGCCATAACATCGAGGTCTACATCGACGATATGATCGTCAAATCGTATGATCTCGACGATCACATCCGAGATCTAGAGCAAACATTTAGCAAGTTAAGGGCGCATCGGATTCGGCGAACCGGCGAAATGTGCGTTCGAGTACCGGCGGGAAAATTCCTTGGTTTCTTGCTCGCCGGTAGGAATCGAGGCGAACCGGATAAGTGTAAGGCCGTATTAGACATGCGAGCCCCCGAAACAAGAAAGAAATCCAAGCAATTGTGGTAGGTTGGCGCGCTAACTGAGATTTTTGCCCAATCGGCGAAAGTGCCTTGCCTTTCTTCAAGTTGCTTAAAAAGGACACCTCAGAAAGTGGACCGGAGTGTGACGCGCATTTTTAAAGATCAAGCAATGCACAGCACTCCGCCGGTCCTATCGAAACCACGGCCAGCGAAACCCTCTTCCTCTACTTATCGGTTGGGGAGGAAGCGAAGCTTCGGTTCTTGTCAGGAAGGAAAAAATGGCCAAGAACCAATATACTTCGTGAGCAAAGCTTTGCAAAGCTCGGAGCTAAGATATCAGAAGTTGGAGAAATTGGCCTTCACCATAATAATGACGGCACGCGAGGCGCCCGTACTTCAAGCTCACAAGATAACGGTTCGGACCAGCCAACCCATTCGACAGGTACTCCATAAGCCGGACCTGGCAGGCCGAATGATCAATTGGGCCATTGAGCTATCCGAGTTCGACATCACATATGAGGCACGACATGCTATTAAGTCACAAGCTCTGGCAGATTTCCTCCGAGAACTAACTCCAACTAAGGACGACCCCGGCAATATCGACTTCTGGAAGGTATACGTTGACGGTTCGTCCAACGCGAAGGGAAGCAGAGCCGGAATCATCATAGAGAGCCCCGAAGGAGTCACGATCGAACACTCCCTACTGGCCCGAATTTCCCGACGTCAAACAATCGGGCCGAGTATGAGCGCTCTTGGCGGACTCCGGCGAGTCAAGGAGCTCGGCGCCCAAAGAGTCTCGGTCTTCACCGACTCGTAACTCGTCGCCGCCCAGATAGACGGGACATACCGAGCTAAAGGGCCTCTAATGGCTAAGTACCTTAGCAAAGTCAAGAAAATCCAGTCGAATCGAAGTAGTGACGGTTACCCATATACCAAGAGGGAAAATGTCGGGCGACATCTGTCCAAGCCGCGGCACTAAAGGGACGACCAACCATAGAACCGTCATTCGGCAAAAGGTCGAAGAGCCGACACCGCGTAATGGTCATATCCGACGCCACCGATTGGAGGAAGCCGCTCGAGGACTACATTGAGCGAGGAATTGTCCCCCTCGGAACAGCGAATGCCCAAAAGCGATACGGGAGGCCGCGGTATACACCATGGTAGACGATCAACTTTCCGAAAAAGTTTGCATACCCCAATGTTAAGGTGCACAGGTGCTCACGAAAGTAGATATGTCCTCGCCGAGATCCATGGAGGAATCAACGGACAACACATGGGCGCGAAAGCATTAGCAAGAAAGGCACTTAGGGGCGGATACTGCGGCCAGACCATGCGGGGCGGACGCGAACGAATTCGTGAAAACATGTGATAGTTGCCAAAAACACGGCAAAATCATTTGGTCCCCTCCATCGGACATGGAATATATCTCGGCCCATGGCCCTTCTTTAAATGGGAATGGATCTACTCGGATCATTTAAGCGGCCCCAGGACAACTTCGATGGCTAATCGTGGCGGTGGACTACTTCACCAAGTGGATTGGTAGAGCCGCTCGCCACCATCCTTCGGCAAGGGTCGGGGCTTCATCAACGAGTATCTTTTCAGCTTCGGAATCCCGTACCGAGGTAGTAACAAACAACGGCAGCACCGGTTCAACGATAAGAATTTCCAGGACATGATGGTAGACCTCGGCATCACGCATCACTTTGCATCGGTTGAACACCCACAATCAAACGGGCAGGCGGAGGCGGCAAACAAAGTAATCACAGACGGACTTCGGAAAAAGATGCAAGAGGCGCGCTCTTGGGTCGAACAGCTTTATAATGTCTTGTGGGAATTCGCACGACTATCCAATAGGCTACACAAGAGGCACCTTTTCGCATGACATACGGATGCGAAGCCATGATCCCAGTCGAAGTGGGTCAGCCATCATGGAGAAGGCTTCAAACCTTGGAGGAAGGAGAACCATCGAATTCGAGGGCGTTGGCAACCGAGATGGAGCTGGTAGATGAAGTCGGGACCACGGCCCACCGCCGAGACATAGCGACCAAGAAGCGTGGCGGCCAAACACAAGAAATGTCAAACCCGGGGCATTTGGCCAGGGTGACACAGTCCTAAGAAGGCCGACATCGGTAACAAGAACGCCCGGGACGGCAAGGCGGCGCAAATTGGGAAGGGCCGTGCAGAGTCAAGGAGAAGTTGGAAAAATGAGCATATGTTCTCGAGACATTGACAAGAAAACCCGTCAAGAGGACTTGGAATGGTGACAAACTAAGGGCCTACTATAGTTAGGGCCCGATCCACGCCCGGGATGCCACAACGGACACCCGTGTCCGAATTAAGTTTTGATTTATTATTTCAAGCTTATTTTGATTTGATCATTTCCTTACGCAAATTTTCCTTTCATTGTCGGCTTTGTAAAGCTAATATCTCTTGAATAAATAAATGGTTTATCGACCAAATGTTCAATTTTAAGAGGATCAAAATGATTCGCTAAATAAGTAGACGGAACAGAGGTCTATACACCCGGTAAATATTTTGATGCATCGAAATTGACACCTAAGTAAGAAGGCGAATAGTCATCTTGGACCACGATCGAGTCCACTTGGTCAAAGTGTGTCCGACGACGGCCGCGGATGAGCATGTGACAATTTGCCCTTACCACAGGTTAAAAACTCGGATAACGACTCAGAACCTCGTAGCGTGGTATATGTAGACACCCTACTCATGCACCCGGTTTCGACACCGAGAAGAGTACTAAGCGGACTCTAATAACTTTAAAGACCAGCTAGGTCTAAAACTATCCCATGTGCATTTTATGCATGAAGGTGAAAGTACGTAATAGACTACTTAATTGAATCCTCATTCATAAATTTAAAAGTTCGAGGTACAATACAAAATCGGCATCATAGGCGAAAACAAACAAGGCAAAAGAAAAACTGACTAAAAGTTAAGGGCCCCCTTGTCCGCGGTGGCCTCGTCACCATCAGTCGAGCCGGACGTAGCCTCCCCTACGACTTGCTCCCCTTGCTAACTTCGGCGTACGAAGCGACCTATCTTCAAGAGATAGAGGCGGAGGAATAAGAACACCATCTTGAAAACGGGAGCGACATCCATACCCGGCCACGTTCGGCTTCACGCACGGGTTTAAGTACTCGTCTGGGCAAGGGCCATCGCGAAGCAATCCGACGCGGTTTTCCTTACCGCCACCACCGCCTTCTCATGGGCAGTTTTCTCCTCCTCCAGGTCGCCTCGGGTTTGCTCCAACTGCGTGCACAACTCGCTTCTGCTCTGCTGCGTAAGCCGTTTGACCGCATCCATAGACGAGAGAATGCGAAGACTTGATTCGGTCGATTAGCGTTGGCCTCGGCGACGAGAGTTGGCATCGGCGGTTATGATTAACCTCGCCGGGAATCTCGGTGCGCCTCGAGTCGGTATGGGCTTGCGTCGGTGCACAGTGGGTCGACGAAGATCCTCGCCGGCTTTGTCCGCAGCAATGCAGGAACTTTTAAGTTAGTCTTGATCCATCCCTTTCGGCCTCGGCCTTCTCTTTCTCTTCTGCTAGTTGTTTAATTTTCTCCTCAGCCGACTCCAAATTCTGCTTCAGAGCTCGGGATTCCGTAGAAGCTCGAACATAGTAACCATGGAGATGCGGGTAGGCTCCGAGACAATCCAACGGCCTTGCAAAGACGACCGGATACATCCTGGATTTCATGAAGGTCCTCGTCTGAAAGAGGTTGAGGAGACAAAAACCGACGTGGTGGAAAGAAGGCCATGCCGATCTCTTCAGAAACGTCCCCACTCCAGACCTGGCTCCGTTTGAAGCCACTAGGTCAAGGAACGGTAGCCGATGGGCACAAGGGAGAAACAGAATCAAAGGCGAGAACTTGTTTCCCCTTTTCTAAGGATGGAGGAGAAGGATCGGAATGTGGAGCGTTCCGGTAGCGACGAGGCGGAGTAGACGAAGGCACTACCTCCGCCGCGGTTACCAATGACGGAGAAGACGAAGGTACTACTTCGGGAACAGTCGAAGCTGTAGCAGCGGAATCCCCGGTCTTGGCCCTCTTCGCCGAGGAAGGTTTTGGGATCCTAGAGGCAGCAGGAGCTTGCTTCTTAAGAGGCTCGCACTGGCGTTTCTGGGAGCTTTCTCTTTCGGCTTCCCAACATCCGGCAAAGTATACTCAAGGTAATCCGGATTGATTCATAGCAACTTGACTGTTACAAAAACAATAAATCTAAAGTCGAAGCTAGTTAGATAACCAAAGGCAAATAGGAAAACGAGAATTCGCATCAACAATGCCATACTAGAGGCGGAGCCGGACGACACGCCGAGCCCCCGGATATAGAAGGCCGCTCTTTTGGCGCCGTGTTCGGCAACGTAAGACGCATGTGAGCGGCATACTCCCTCTCTTCCTCGAGAGATCTTTGGCGAGAATTGATACGTGGAAGAGGAGAAATTATGGTGTTCGGAGGTCCAGTAAAGAGGAAGCGCCACTCAACGCCGGACCTTCGGCGGCTTTCGAAACCAGGGCACTTCCCGAGGATTGCAACAACTTTAAAGAAAGCATTTTGAAATGCTTGAAGGAGTCGGAGAAAGAATTCATAAGTTTAGGTCGCCTCGGCACGAAGAGAAGTTAGCCCTTTCAAAGAGGCGGTTCCTTGCCCGACCAGGGGTGAAAGGAGAGAAAAATGAAGGAATAGGGCGGCGGTACACGGAATGGCGGGATCCATCGTCCGCGAGAGATATGCGAACGCCGCCCGAGATAACCCCGCCCGTTTGGATGAAGCGAGAAGGAGCTAGATGAAGGTAGTGGAGAACGGACATTTGGAACCGGTAAACGGAAGCGAATACCGAGCCGGGTCATATAATCCCGATAGAAAAGAAAGAAGTTAGGGGACCCTGTTTCTCGAGTGGCGCAGATCGGCTCATCCTCTTCGGGGGGCAAGACAACATCCTGATGACCCCGGAGACCCCACCTTCGCCACATCCGCGTCGGTCATCAGTGAGCGCATGGTTAACATTTCGCTCGTCACCCACGGATATTTGGATCGCGGGGTCGGTGAAGGACTACGGAGTCGCCTCCGGATCGAAAGCGAAGGACGGGCGAAGAAGTAGACTCCATTTACCTACAACAAAAGGAAATAAAACTAAAGTCGAACTACGCGAGTACACGATGAAGACAGATCGAGGAAGGAGGACCCTTGGAGTTGGACACGGGCTCAGCGACGAGTTATGCCGACATGAGCCCAAGACGACCTCGGCCATACGGTCTTGTCCACTCGCAATAAGGAGGAGCTCTCGGCAACACAATCCCAACAGGGACCGTGATAGCAGTGGTAATGACCCGACTCGGACGGACGGTGCACTCGATAGGCGTTTATGGGCTCGACTAGAAGAGGCTCGAAGCGCAAACTATGAGAATCGGCTGCGGGGGCAGTCTCGGCTGGCCGGACCCGGGAACCACAGTGCAGGACCTCCCGGCCGTTCCGTGCGCCCGGCCAGACCACGGAGGGCCAAAGACGGTTTCTCTCCTCGGTTAAAGAGGTCCCTAGCGACCAATAACTAAAAAGGGATAACGCTCACGAAGGGCCTCATCGTCGGTAGGACTTAAAGGTGACGTGAAGACGAACTTCCCTATCCATCAAAAGCCCAAACCTATACAACCAACACAAGGATAAGAAGGAGGGGAAAAACTAAGACCAAAATAAGGAAAACCAGAACTCAAGAAGACAAGACCTATGGGTTCGATAACTCAACTCACCCGCACTCCACACAGAAACCCAAGTTCGAAACACACCAACAAAGAGAAGAAAAAGGAGGAGGAGAATTTAAATACCGAAATGGCATAAAAAACTCGAAGGCAAGATGAATACGAAGCAAGCACGGCGATGATCGACGGAGAATCGGAGAAGCCTTGACTAACCAGAAAATCCTGGGATACAAGAAGGAACCAACACTCTCTGATGACAGGAAAACCTTGCACAGAAGAAATTTCACGTAGGAGTGGAATGAGCAAATGGGAAAAGTGGTAAAATGAACTACACCAGTAGTTTATATCGAGAGAAAGGAAGGGGGAAATTCAAAACGAAAGAAGCTCAACCGACGAGGGCAGTCACGACATTTCACCCTAAAGTTGAGGGACGTGCAACGTACGCGAGCATTAAATGCGCACGAAATACGGGGCGGCGGACACGTTAATCAAGGCGCCTCCCAATCGAAGAAAGCCGGGTGGCGCGAGTAATCATGGCAAGATCAGAGTAGGCTTCTCAAGAGTCACGCCACGGTCACAACAACGGCCTCGGGTCGTCGGATTTTGAGCTTTAACTCCAAAGATACCACTGCGGCCAAAATCGATCCACACCGCTGGGGCTCTTATGCCGTCGGTCCTCGCCACGGTAGGACCGGAGGTTATCACCTCGGATCCTACGTCGTCGGTCATCACCACGGCATTCTTAGGACCGTAGGCTAACACCTCGGTCCCCTTAGGCTACCATTAAGCACCCCGGATCATTGGGTCAAGCAACAGCACCATCCATTCGAGAAGGGAGCCAGAGATTAAACGTCCGATATAAACATCGAATGAAGGCAAAACCTCGGATGGTGTGAACCAAGATGTCATACACCCCGACAGTCCGAAACATCACACTACCGGTGCAGGGGGCAAGCTATTACGGACTGGATAAGGCCCAATCGCAATAGGGCCCAAGCGCGAGCAAGTATATCCGATCCGCCATAACAACGATCCGAAGATATCTCAACTACCGGAAATATAGGAGCGTATGCGTAGGGAGATAGGCGGTTCGGATTACAAGCGGATATATCGCGAATGCCGCCCAGTACTTCCTATAAATACACGGTCAAACGGCCTAAGGTACACACGTTCTAAACCTAGACTACTTTACATACTTGCCACCTTTGAGCACACACCCCACCCCTCGGCTAAGAGCCTGGTTGTGTTCAGTGATCTCGTCTCTACCTGTGTGTTTCTACATACACACCTAGGCCGAGACCCTTGATCCAATATCAAATCACCAGCCCATACACGCGGCTGGACATCTATGTTCTACACCAGAACAACTATCATTCTTCCTTTCCTTTTTGTATGGCAATTATAATAAAGGACTGATTTTTCAATAGGGCTTGATGGTATTGGGTAATCCCATGTTAGAATCTGACTCGAATTATAATCGTACAAAACGGCAGGAAAATTCCTGTCGAAGAAGCGTTACTTCTTCAAGAATCAATATAGAGATATGTACATTTCAACAGATTATTAAGAAATATATGCATATGTCTCTCTCCGATAAAATTAAGAAATATGCATATATATACACAAGGCATTGCTATTCTCACAATGGCATCTGACAATTTGTTGTCTCCTGTAGTTTCCTATGCCGCTGACAGCATGCCCACCAGTGGGCCGTCGTCTGACAGTACCGAACCTAAAAAAACTGTAGCAAGCAGTCTCCCTTTAGCTTAGATCAAACCCAGCATCAGCATTTATGGCATATAGTAATTTTGTTTCCAACTGCTCCTTGCTGCACCGTCACAAAACGTCATCAAACACGTCAGGGAAAATAACTAATAGATGTAAATCCGGAAAATTATTAAACTAATGAACCGGGATGAAAGATGGCAGCCGGAAGGAGATCAGATAAACAGAATCCTCAGTCCAGAAGAAAGTTCATTCAAAATGATGTGTATAAAGACTAGAGGGTCTTCGATGGGAGTAAAAATCGTTACCAAATATTAAAACATAATGCATGTCCTTCCTTTTGTGGTAAAAAAGCAGAGAACTACATGGCCTTGACCATGCACGAGCGATAATTGATGTGAAAAAGAAAACGAGCAAGAAGGCACACAACGTACGTTAACCATATATTCAAGTAGAGTATATCAGTACACGTCCGTTGATAAAGCACATATACAACATACAATATTTTTTCATAAATCAGCACAAAAAGACATAAAACAATGAACGTTGATTTAAGATGCCAAAAATGTTGAAAGTCCTGCCATGATGAGACAGCTTTTCTCTTCAGCAAAACTGCCATCGATTAATTCTAATATGATATTTAATATGCTAAGCATAAATTTTACTCCCGCCTCACCCAATGTCACTGTCGTCAACTTCCTCAAATAATGTTTCAGAATGCATCCATAAATCTTTAGTATTCATCTCTAGCTCATCATGAGTTAAAGTAAGAGCTTAAAAAAAATCTATTTCTGCATTTAAAAGATAAGTGCAAAGACGAACCTTTTGTAAGGAGGAAGCTTGAGCAGATTCATGCAAGTAGCTGACGTTGGCAACCTATCAAGAGCTTCCTCAGAAGCACTACCGCCAGCCCTACCAAAAAGGACACCAGACACATAATGGTATGTGAGTGATCCATTTTGTGAAATCAATTGTTAGAATTAGATATCAGCACATAATGCTGCAGCAGAATTCACCTTTGTATGCAAAACAAGGGTTCAAGATATCGGAATCCAAGCAACGGTCCACGAGAACAACCTGTCACAAACCTGAGAGTATAATACATCAACAATTCATACTGATATTCGCCACATAAAAAGGACAACAAAGTCAATATCTATGCACGTCTTACTTCAAAAACTTCTTCTTGTTTTCCAACGAAAAGCCTTTGAGAACTTCCCAAAACATCTCAATCACATAGTGTTCCTATCAGAAGAAATCAAACATTAGAAAATTAGTAGCTAATGATTATATACTGTTTAAGGCAGGTAAGGTACAACACTGTTGTCATCATGACATGAAAGTAAGAGCTCGCCAATATTTAGAATGAATAACAAAAGAAAATACACATTGCTAAAAGATCTGCAAATACTCGTGTAGTTCCTGTTGATTGATTTTACATGAAGCAAGCAATATGCTTAATTTGTCCTGAAATTCTTTGCTCGTATTTATAAATGCTGAGGCACTTACGCTGTGATAGCCTCCCACATAGTTGGTGTGCAGCCGCAGATCATCAACATCTAAGCTGTCAAGTGAACCTGACATCAGAAGCTGTGGAAAGCAACTATGTCAAGTGGGATATTAAATCACAATACCATATAGTTACATATGTAAAAGCAATTCTGGTCCAAAGGGCAAAAATGAGTACAAAAGACAGCTAAAGAAAGTTTCAGCAAAATATAATGCTGATATTAGCAAATCATGCATTTCTGCTGAGAGGAATCAGATCTGCCAAATCTTCATGCATGGGAACAAACCAAGATTTATCATACTGCGCGTCAAGCATATATTAAAGTTTCAAATGGTGCAGTGATATGATGCTACAATAGTTTCAAAATAGTGAGTTAGTGACACTAAATTAGTAATGAATTACCAATGCCATCACCGCAAAAGGGATCAAAGCAATAAACAACAACTGCAATGGCTTTTAAACTTTATGTATGCCAAACAAATAAAAAAGAAGAAAGCAGATGAAAAAAGGGAAGCTGAAGTGGATGCTAAAAACAAAGGTCATAAAGGGTACAGCAGCAATGATAATAAGGGCAAGGCGAAGTTCTTAGTCAATGCATAATGAGAATCATTAGAATACAGACCACAGCACCAGACAACTCTATAAGCTTTTGACAATGAGGGGTATAAGACGTGGGAGAACATGACAAATATTCCTTTTGTTATAAGAATCCTCATTGCTCAACACAATCATGGAATAGGAAATATTATAAAGTATGAGGTGGAAAAAACTTGCCCTCTATATGATCCAAATGGCCAAATTACCTGAAGTTCATGCTCATTAAACATATCAATCCAATCCTTCTGTATAAGTTGTTGAAATCCCCTCAAGAAATGGGAACTTTGTTGACGTATCTGAAATAATTAATTTTGTCATGCAATTAGAACATTAATTCATTGGCTGTCCAAGCATGATACAAATTAGGGTTGCCACTTCACCTGAAAATTTAAGCGGTGATTGGCTACAAGATGGATAAATGTGATGACATTCTCATTAGTGACACGCAGGTTCCTTCCTCCAGGAAGCAACTCCTCTTCTATTTGCTCCCCATATTCATTATTTACAATGACAAAGTATAGTTCCAAACCCGAAATGTCACCATCATAATGCTGTGAGCCAAATGTCAAATCACACCCCAAAAAAAAGTCAGCTTCAGATAAAAAGTTAAAAATTTGAATTTGGAAAATAGAGGAAGCCCTAGAAATTAATTGAACTCTGATAGAGTTGCTTTTACTGGTCAAAATTACAAAAGTAAAATCAGGAAGATTCAAGAAAGAGGAAAACTACAGATGACCAGGGCATTGACTTAAAGATTCCTACTCTTATGGAGAAGCATGAGAGTTACTTTAGGGTTGCCATAGGCCTGAACCCAGAAAGGGTTGTATTGGGGGTTTTGCGAAATCACTTTTTGGACTTATAATAGTTTTCGGTTTCTCCAAGGGAAGGGAGGGATTATTTTGTGATGAGAGTTTGGATAGGAGAGTGCTGGCCACCCGAATGCCAGGTCAGGGGTGGAGGAAGATCATCATTCTTCATCATTTTTCTCTTTTGTTTGTGTCTTTTGTTCAAGTGTTAGCTGTGTGCGTGAACTTGATGTACTGACTCCCTTCTATTCATTAGGGGAGGTACTTTGAATTAATTTGAAAGTGCGGCGTAGTTTTATATTGCTTTGTGGTTTAGGTTCTATCAAACTCCTTCCTTTACTGTTCCCTCAACATCTGTTACTACATCTCACCCTAACCAAAACCTGAAGTCTATACACACATGGGAAGCTGATTTACAATGCAAACACTATTTATTTTAAACGCATTAAAATGTTCAAGATGGGGTAATAGCATATATGCTAACCAGAAAGTTTGAAAAAAAAAAAACAAAGCAGATAACAAAGTAGATATTCTGTGCACTTTCTTTTTGATTGAGAACTCTCCAGCTACGCCATACAGTTGATTTCTTGACAGAAAGTAGTACGAGTAAATTGATCCCTAGATATTCAGCTCAGTTTTAAATTACCAGTTTCTTATTTTCATTATATCATTGACACTGAAAAGAATAAGAAAGGAAGATGTAAGAGAGATATAACCAAAGTGACATCACCTTCAAAAAGATAAGGTGGCGATATAACTCTGGATCCAAGGAAGGCAAGTCATTTAAATAGTTGTACCTGGCATAAGGGGGGAAGTTCAAGAAAGCAAAAGCAATAGAATCCAGCTATTCCAAACCATTATACAATAATTAATTTACCAGAGTACATATCATATGATAAAGTCAAAGCCGGTAAATTTTTTTATAGCTTTTCGATAGTCTCATTGACTTTTTGGCTGTCATTTCTACACTTAATTTAAGGATCCCTAGTCTATTTATTTCTCTTCTAAATGTCATCTACTTTTAGGTATAGGAAAGCTAACACCCATATATGCAGCAGCAATTCACTTTCAGATTTTTCTCCTTCTACATTTTATGTGTATTTGTGTTCACTCCTTTGCCCGTTCATAAATAAATTTACTATCTGAAGTATGTTCTTTTATTAGTTTTTTGTGTACAAAATAATCTCGAGTCATATTAACTGTCTTCCCTACTCTTTTCTTTTAATTCTAAGAAAACAGATTATGATAGTGATGTAACTGCAGCTATTTGGAGCATTTGCTGGAGAAGTGCCAAGACTAATCTTTCAGTATTAGTAAAAAGCAGCCACAAAAAAGTAAATCAATGCGTTGCAATCCAAGAATTGAGCATTAGACAAATTTGTCAGTTAACAAACTACTAAATACAGATTAAAGACTCATTAAATCTTACTTTTGTTTCAATTTGCTCAAGAAGAAGGTGGCAAATGGAATATCAACAAGAATCCCTTCAAACATAGCCTGCAAATTTAACCACCAAGAAAAGTCACAATCACACACTTCAAATACTGTACAAGGGTGTACCCCCCCCCCCCCAAAAAAAAAAATATCATAACAGGAAAAACTTGCAGTATGTAGTCAATTACAGGATGCAAAGCTTTACTTCACAAAACTAAATAAATAAATAATGAAATAAAGCCATACCTTTGCAAGGAGAGTTCCAAGAAAGTGGAAAAATTGGAGATGTTGTTCATGAATCATTCCTGATCCAGGATTTGGGTAAAGCAAGTGATCTGCTGTTTCCTGGACACATTGATAATCAGCCAACTAGAAATCCAAAAATCATAAGCTGCAGATGCAAGTAAAGCAAAAGCAGGAGCATATGCTGAAGTAGCTTTTGGGTAGATATTTTCAAATGCTTATCTGTTTTGTTTACAATCTTCCATCACGATCACATTAAATGGTTGTCTGCAGATGTTCTTAGCTATCGACTAGAATAATCTCAGTGAAGCTTTTTCTCTTACTTTAAAACACCTAACGGCAACCACATTCTCCCTGATGCTTCAATAAACTTTGAATTCAATTGCTTATTTATTTTGTTTACAATCTTCCATCACAATCACTTTAAATGGTTGTCTACAGATGTTCTTAGCTATCGACTAGAATAATCTCAGTGAAGCTTTCTCTCTTACTTTAAAACACCTAATGGCAACCACAATTTCCCTGATGCTTCAACAAAACTTTGAATTCACGCAGCAAGCCAATATAAAAAAGCTTCTTTCAACCATAACTTTGTTAGTAAATCAGCTTATTATATATGGTGCTTGGCTAAAGTGATGACAACTCTTTACATGAAGCATAAATGATATCAAAATATTCACAGAACCTTAAACAACCCATACTGCACATCAAAGGCAGCTCGTGTTATGTTCTCCATGAAATCTTTGAAAATTCCACCACCATCGATTCCAGCCTCCTCCACCCCAAATTCATTGACAAAGGACACACGAATCTGCCAAACAGCAAAATGAATCACTTTGTGTAAAAAAAAAAAAAAAGGTATTCTTTAGTTGCCCATAAGATCAGAAAGCAGGAAATGACTAGTCAATTTAATGACAGGCCTAAGAAACAGAGACATTACCAGTCCTCGAAGGTCTTCTTCTGGAACCTTGCTCATTTGATTATAAGCGTCTTCCAAAATATGATCTCGTCTTATTCTGAACCGGTTTCTAGCAAACACAGCAGGAGAACCATGTCTTTGCCTGACCGCAGCTAATTGAGACTAATTAAGAAAAAGGAGGGGGATGATAATCACCATTAACTTCAACTAATACATGAAAATCACCAGTGATTCAAAATAAATTGCAGAAAATCAGCTCTGTTATTAATCCTACTATCAACTAAAGACCTGTAATACAAAGATTATTCAGGTGTAAAGCCGAGGCATACAGAGTGGTATACTTACAGCGGATATTTTGACCCTGCTTGTAAATGGTATCAAAAAAGGGGCCTGCTTCAATATTTCATTTGCTCGTGTATTCTCTATTACAGCCTGTTCATAAAGGATTGTCCGTTTAGATTAAGTCTTCATTTATATGACGTCAAAAAATAACATATCAAGAATGCCAGGAACTAAAGTCGCTGGCAAAACCATCCCTACAAGCCATTCCAAGTTGAGGATTGTTGGGAAACACCATTAGATATCCAAGAAGATGTGATATTTTCATTCATTTATTTATTTTGTGTAGTTTGATTTCATTCAGTTTTATTTTCTAGTCATGATAGGATTACTTATATTCTGAAAAGTTTCAAAGGTCTGTTCATGTTGTTTGGATAGGATTGCGTTTATCTCCTATGTTTACCCATTTATTTTCTTTTGTTTAGATAGGCTTTATTATTGTTACTTAAGAGAGCTTGAGTCTCTCTATCTTATCTCCTATAAAAGTATTTCCACGCTATTCAATAGAATAAATTCAGAATAAAATTAAACCCTGAATTTCTACAGAGAAAGTACCTGAGAGATGAAGAAGTCGTTCACCCCATCAGCATGGAAGTCACTGGGGGATGTAAACTGTCGCCGATTGTTCCAATCTTGCAGCTATCAAAACAAATTCTAAGCAAATTAGAAGCAACAAAAGGACAACGAGATTAGATTTATGATAATATGGTTGCTCCTACCTGAGAGAGGAGCTCAGATATTACGATGCTAACCCTCTGTTGAATGACTTCAATAGATTGCCTCTTATTAGCAGCACGGACTGGGACAGATTTCACTGAGTGAGCAGATGTGGTATGGTTTACCCACAGAAGCTGCCACAGAGCCTGCAGAAACGGCAAACTTGCATGTAATTAACAGCGAGTGTCAAGCAGGCAACATAGTACTTAAGCATTTTTTGCAAAAATTCTTGGCAGCCTTACAACGGTTGCAGTTAAGATTAACGCATTTTGAAAAAGTAAACTATCTTGCAAAGATCCATCAATTGACTTCCCCCTTAATGAGTTCAAAATCAATTCTCTTACTTATTCTTGTACAAATAAAAAAATAGGATGTACCTGTCTCAATATAATGATAAGACTTCTGATATCCTTCAGTGATAATGGTCTCTCCTGCTCATAGAATTCTTCATTATCAACTATCATAAGCATGTGCCTAATAAAAAGTACACCGTTAGGGCACACTAGCATCAGAAAGCTCAAAGTGGAATTTATTTAGAATTGTAAGGGAAAAAAGGTCCTGCAACACACAGAAGCTTGTTCATTCAATTTGGAAACTACATAAAAAATAAACAGAACATAAAGTCTTACTTATAGACCGGGCAGAATACAGCCAGAGGTAAAAGCCAACCAGGGGCATCTCCAGAGAGGTATGCTAGCTGCTCAGACAAAGATGACCAATTTTTATTCTCATGGCACCGCTTCATAAAGCTCCAAAGCATAGGAACAACTTCAGTTCTATAGGCGAGTACAGTCATAATCCGTTCAAGTGGCAGCGTGCTGAAAGTAACATGAAGAAATCCACAAACTGCACCAACAGCTGTCACTTCCCTATCATCTGGTCCATGATCCAGACCATTGACAAAAGGAATCTCTCTAAATAGAATATTTGTCTGCACCAGAAGTCACAATTTCATCAAAACTTTCAAATCATATGCTGAAGTATGTTCTCATTCAAATGATGCTCTAGATATGAATATCATTTGCCATGATGGCATACCAGTTGCAGAAGAAAGCGCGGATCTATGGCATTGCAAATTTGCTGTTCCAATTTCCTATCCATGGCTACTTCCATAACTTCGTCATTTCCAGTCATATCATCCTCAGCAATCATAGAACCTAACTTGTATGCCCCATCAGCTTAGGAGAAAATTATAAAGTAGGAAAACCATTTGGCTTTGAATAAAAACAGAAATATAAAATGCTACAAGAACAAACTGATTTTTCATTAAGTAATAGAAGACTAAATTCTTCAACATACATATTTTACAATACTCAAAATGAAAATTGACGGAAGACTAAATTCTTCAACAGACAGATTTTACAATAATCAAACTGAAAAAAATAGAGCATAAGATTGAATACCCTACTTTCTTTAGTCTCTTTATTTGAAGTTTTTATAGATGGGAGAGCCTCAAGTAAATTCGTGGTAACAGCAGCAAGATCTACGGCCTGAATATGGACACACAGAAATTAACTACAAAATCATGCAGAGCTAAGAGTAAGTATCGAACATTCCTAAAGGTTTCACCCAAATTGCCGCAGAGATTTTAGATCAAGGGGAAATATAAATGAATGGATTGCATATTTTTGCCAAAAAGCTCCCTAGTTACCATATCAAATGAACAGTCAGGCTGAGACAAAGCAGTTCCGGCAGTTTCTAGTACATTCCCCAGCAGGCAAGCATAGCTAGGGAATTCATCTGATATATCCTTAGGTAGAAAATTGATCTGGTCTTGCACACATTTTGCCATTTGATGAATATAATGCTGGCTTGGGCCCTCTGTTGCAAAAACCTAAATACCAAAAACAAACAAACCTTACAAATATTGAAAGAAAATATAGTTCTGAAACATTGGTAGCAAACTAAAACATACAAAGGATTCACTAGCAAGAAGGATAAGGATACAAAGACGACCTACTACTTATGGCAAACATAAGAAGCGATACAAGGAGAAAAAATAATCAGTAACTCTTGATCAGTTGCAAGTCCATCCAACAGGAAGCTTATGTAGTAGTTCCTGCAATGGTGCTTAAGCACATCTAGCAACGTAATACATCTTTTTTGCAGCATCCACTTCCTAATGAATTATGGACACACACACACACACACACACATATATATATAGGGATTTATTATTGCCCATTGGAGAGCTAACATTTAGTGTGAAGAGAGATTGGACAATATAAGCGCATGCACCAAATTATATCATGCATTTGAACATTAAGGATACAAAGAAATTCAAAAGGCTCAAAAGAGACAAAGTGAATTGCAGAGACAGTACATAAAGACTTTTTTTCATTGTCGTTTCTTCCGTGAATTATATATTTCTAACAATTAAGAAGTTTATCTTTGGTTTTCAAAAAATGTGAATCTCATAACATTGTTTCTTTTTCTTTCTTTTATTTGTTTAAATATCAGATTTCCAGTACTACCAACTAATTCAAATTTGAGCACTATTTGATCCAAACAAGGGGTAGCTCTCCCAACATAATTTTCTACCACAATGTTCAAAAACTTGACCTTGCTTGATGGGTATCGAGTTCTTTTCACATGACCAAACCAATCTTGCTTTATAAAGCAGAAATACATCCTTGATAATTAAAATCTATTTGAAACTCCTTCATTTTCACTCATTAAAAGCTAAAAAAGAAGCCCCATCAAGTAGAATTACTAGGAGTACCTGTCTTAAGGATGGGAAAAGATGCCACAAGAAAGGAATCGTAAGAATCTGAGATGAGAAGCTAAATCTTGGCTCACAGTTTGTGCAGATACATGGCTTCTGACCGATGTGAGAAATTAAAACAGTGAGTACACGCTCCAATGATGATCCTTTTCCATTGGGGAAACAATCTTCCACATTATCCTACATATGATTAAAGTAATTTTGTGTGATGACTTGTATTATAGCTTAAACAAGTCTTTACGGAAAAAAGAATAAATAAAAAAAATAACCAGGAATCATCACATAAACAATATAACAAGGATTTTTGTCCTGTGTGTTGGTGACAATGATGGAGTAAGTAACTTCATTGGCATACTGGCATATTATGAATGTAATTTTCTCCAAACTCCATAATGGCTTTTAAGCAATTGGCAATAAATATTACTTTAAGAAGATATTGTTTTGGGGGATAGAAAGATGTTGAGAAGCTTTTACTACCAATGTAAGGCATAGTAAGATTGTACGAGTTTCAGGAACTCAAAAGCAAATATTTTCCGTTTCTCTCAGAAAGCACATATCTTGAAATGAATTGCATCCTCACATCATTAATTTATTTACAAAAAAGAGAAGAAATAGAGGAACGATGCCAGCAATAATTTAGTGGCTTTCATCTCAAGATAAATATACTTTGACAAGTGATGCTCAACAGAAATAATGAGGAATGAAATAATAGCGCTCAATGATTGCCATATTTCTCAAACATATAACAAACAAACTAATAAATGTCTTCTGAATTTCAGGTACGCAAAATAATCAAAATAATTGTTTAAATTTTTTTCTTGCATAACATTAAAGCCTTAGGTTAGTTTAACAAAACGAAAATTGGCACAATAAATATCAGATCCCCATATGAATGAGAATTGAATAAAAATATAATTTACAACTAAAGTGAAATATATTCAATCTCCAGATAAAATATTGACATTTGAAAGGTGCAATGTTTTGCCATCAAGAGAACAAGATGAGGCTTATGCCCCCCAACAAAAAAAAACTCCCGCCAGGTCTACATATCAAGCGGACAACTAATTTTACCCAATATCTCAAAAAATAATAAAGAAAAATTGGGCTGTAACAGATAGAACGTTACCTTTGCAGTGAGAATAATCTCTCTGAGTAGGGCAAATGCATTGTTTTGAAAGAGATATCCTGCCATGTTACAGCTCCATGGGTGTTTGGGATCGACCAACAAAACTAAAACTTCCAACAACTGGATAGCTGAGGCATTAGATTCCTTGGAAGTCAACAACAGCTGATCTTTCAACTGATACCTGTCCAATCAAACACTAGTTAAGCAAGCAAGCAATTGAAACCAAAAACATAAAAACAAAAGGATCTTCAAAAGAATTCTTCATATATTAACAAGTACTAAAAAAATATCATCAAAACCTATGGTAGGGTCAGGATATTAATGAAGCAGTAGTTTATCATTCACAGTCACAACATATGCCTTGCATGTGATTGGTTGGGTCTCATGTCATGGCACAGAATCAAAAGCACCACTCAGGAGCATAGCAGTCTTATCCCCACGAGATATTCATTAAAATTTCCAAAAGAGGATGACAGGAATAAAAGAATAAGAGCTTCAATGGGCCAGAACATAAAAAAACCAAAATAAGGCAAAAAAGCCAACCTATGGTGGTGCATGGCACGGATACACATATATATCAATCTCTTCATCCGGTAGTTCACTAAAGCACATTTGGATGAGTAATCTGAACCAGCAAGAAGTTTAACGACATCCCCTGTTGCATATGGTCCACCCAATAAGTTTCATGAAAATACTTAAGCATGAAGAAGGTATTTAAAAAAAAAATCAGATTGCTTTTCTACTACAAATCACCCGGACTAAAAAAATGGGGAAAATGAAAAATATCAATTACCACTATCTTGGGCAAACTGTTGAAGCAGTTGGCATGTTTTCACAAGAATTAAGAAGTCATCCAGATTTTCTGCATTAAAGAAGTACAGCAACTGGCGAAGGAAATCAGAATCTGGACCAAAAGCATTCCTGAATGCACAATAGATGGTATTAATCTACAAAATCTAATCAGGTCAATATAGAATCCAATCAGAGTAGTAATGGAGCAATGGTAAAGTAAGATAATATTAGAATTAACTGACTTATCAATATTTAAAGAGGCTTCAGGAGAGAAAGTAATGAACAATTTTCATTCTTTTTGAAACAACAATTCAAAATTATAATCAAACATCACCTGTCTACATTTTGGCAGTGCTTGCCATAGGTTTTATGGAACTGCTCTCGCACCTTAGACTGTTCAGCTAAGACAGCTTTTCGCCCTCTGAAGCATTTCTGTAACAAGAGCAGTTAATCTTTGCAAGATATTCATTAAGTAATAGTCATCACCAATCCAGATTTAAGCACCTTACCAGCAGCAAGCACACATCAACTACAGTACATATCAAACCAGAATCTAGGTAGCTAAACTCTAAAGTAATAAAACATACTGTCTTAATTTAACATGGCTAAACATTAAAAATGAACAGTGCCAATGAATATCAAAACCGTCTTAAACAATTAAGTGAACTCATTTTTCAGAGAAACAGAAACTGGCATCACTTCACTGCAAAAGCATGGCGGGATTGAAGTGATTTTTTTTATTTTTTTTTTTGGTTTTGGGGAAGGGGGGTGGTTCAAGTGACTTTTGCCACAGCATGAATTCTAATGCGACAAGCTGATTGCAGATGAAAACGTGAGGGAAGGAAGGTGGTAATGGTAATTTTCCCAGGAAAACCTTTCTAGCTGAAATTGTCAAGTACACTGAATATAATTCTTGAACTTGGTCTGCTTCATGAAAAAAAAACGATAATCATTTTTATACAATTTCTGATATAAGGGCCACCTAATATAACATTTATTTTGGGTTTCCGAACTTTCGCCAATCAATAGAATGAAAGACAAAACAACTACAAAAGACAGTTTAATGGAGTACGGACCACAGCGATCTAAATTGCTATAACCAACTATTACAAAGTTACAATTTTACACTACTGAAGCATGATAAATCAATTAGAGAGTAAAATCAATCACTTTTATCATGACTATATATTGCGTTCCTTCCCCGAGTGCATATTGCAAACAACTGACCAACTTAATTGTGTTGAGGGCTTCAATTGAAAACAGGTCACATTGAATAGCACAGACAGTGTACAATTCTTTGCGGTGTAGGTACCATTGTCTAGCACTTAGCACCAGCAATGTGAAGAATGCAGTAACTTACATTAGCCACCATACTTGACATAAAATTGAGTATTTCAATAAAAAAACTACAGGAAACGTGAAGTGCACCGATCGCCAGATTGAAACCATTTAACTGCATTCAAAACAAAACCTGAATTTTCACTGCGGAAGAGTTTTGCTGGCGCAACCATAAGCGCCGGTTGCGCTCTAATCTCGTCTGCTCCAGAAGCTTTTGCCTATCCCTTTCCTTCGAACTGCGGCCTCCCAAATCAACACGCTTCCTAGTGGATGGATCGCCAGAGAAGAACATTTTTTCTTCTATGTGCGCTTGGCCAACTTGCGCCCTAATTCACATAATAATAAAAAATCGCAGCACGCAGCGCTGTTTAATTTTCAAGGACAGCTCGCTCAAATAAAAAGGAAAACATTTGGAGAAACAAGTCGCCCTAGAATCGAAGGAGCTGTGAGGCAACTTCTATCGGAAGTAGGTGGAAAGAAGATTTGGAATACAATATATGAATATGATTAGGGAAAAATAATTTTTTCAGGGGAAATTGAGAATTATGTAGTGTGTTAATATGGTTCAGAGAAGTTTTCCGATCTTTCTCTTACTTTCACAGAAAGCCTGCGTTGGGGAGGAGGAGGAGGAAGTCCACTTGATGGGGGAACACGAAACAGTGGCAATCAACCGGACTTTATATATGTGTGAGTTTATATTCGTGCTTTTTATTTTTTTGCCAAATATATATTCATTCCTCAATACCTCAGCTCTGGCAACAGAGTTCGTGTACTCGTGTTCCGCCGTCGTCGAAACCGTCGACGTTACATGGCAGAAGCAGAACTTTTTTTTTCTGGGAAAAATTAAGCAGCAATGCTATATACTAGTAATTTATTTCATTTTTCAGTTGAGTTCCCATAACTCAAGTATGCAGATCCCTTCGTCTCCTTTTCAAATGGCTGTATTATTATTTGGTATACTTTCAAATCATTTGCATCCCAATTCCACGTGTTAAAATCTCGTATGTCCTTAATCCGCCGGAGCCTGTCAATGTGTAATAAAAATTAACTGTGGGGTTTTATTTTCTCTCATATCCCCCGTCTCTGTCTATCCCTCATCGTTTGTAAATCTTGGCCGTTGAAATTGTCCAAAATAATTTTTAAAAAAACCGCATGGGTTGTTTTAAAAATTGTTCTGGGCCATTGAATCAAGATTTCGACGGTCAGAATGAGACTGTGAGAGATAATGAGAAATTTACTCATGAGAGAATCCTCTCCCGTTTATTTTCTAGTTCATTTTGTAATAAAAATTAATTTTGCTCTAGTTAACATGATGTGGTGTGCTGTTGCCAGCACGAATAATAAATTCTTCTATTGTTAATTCTTTTTTTTTTTCTACAGAAATTTTAGGAAATGGGTTTAACTCACCTGCGATCTAAAAGCAGGGCGAAGTCTCTCTTTCTCCTAGGTAATACTAATGTTGGACGGGGTGAGTCGTCTGTTATCTTTAGGCGTTTACCTAGACACCCAGGAGTTAGAATGTCTCTCCCAGCACCTCGACTAACTCCAGAATTGAATCCTCTCCTTTGATGAGAGTATCCGACCCCTTTACCAATTGAACTCACGGAAAGAGGTTATTGTTAATTCTATTGAATTGATATCAGTTACATTGCTCTGGTTCAGAATTTTCCCCGCGAGAGTCCTAACAAAACAATCAACTAGCAGTCTATTATTATCTCAACTTTCAACTCTAACTGACAAATCTAAATCTAAATGTGATAGAGAACCTATGAAGTTACACTAATCATAAACGAATAATAATAGTTTCCGCTGACTTTATGACCCACACTCTAGATGCTATTAATAGTGATTGAAAGCTCCACGAATTGCCTTGTTCATTCCCAAAAATCGCTTTAGGCCTCATTTCTCGGAGGCATTGAGCCTTTGACAACGGGGCAAGTTGGCCGAGGCTTTTGGAACGTGCTTCAACGCCAGGGTTGAAATCGTATGAAAGTTATGCTTGGTGAAGCCAAGCACAAAATACTAATACGATCAGTATGGATACTTCAGCTTCAGATAATTGGTTCTTCCCCAGCACATTCCTTCACATTTAGCAATTAGCATCATAGCATAAGACCTCTTGGCATTCCAGGGCCATATTCCTTCTTTCTGTATTAAATCCACATTAGCAAAATTTATGCTTTTTGCCGAGGCATGGAGAAAAATATTAAGCATCAATTTAAGAAGGGGGACATTGTTCAGTGCTAATGAATTGCCGGATATTGTGAATAAGACCTACAGAGTAGAGCCTGTATGCTGCAATGATCACTGAAACACAAGGAAAGGAAAAGTACCTTCGATTCATTTTGGCTGTAAGTGTTCATTGCTTGTTCAATTGATGAGTAAATTTCAAGAGCTTGATGGGATTCAGGGCTACATTTTATAACACAAGCATATGCTTTTTAATTCAATGATCTAGACCATAAACGTAAAATGAGCCGCGAAGTAGGAACTTTTGGTTTATCTTTCTTTCCATTCGTCAGCTCCATAGTCCTGAGGTCATTCCACGCTATATCCCAGATTGCCGAACAAGGATCCTTGGCAGGGCTGAACTTCTTCTGAGCAATAATATGGGATGGTTACTGACACTGGCAAAACAACTGTCAGGTAACAGCGGAATATAGAATATGGCTACAGTTTGTCTTAATCATTCTCAACCACACATTCGTACCTGCATTAGCATGAGTCTTCGATGAGTAAGTGAGTAACCATGAGGATCTTGCCTTTTGGTAGAAGAAAGTGATCTTCGTAAGCATCTGATGAGGCTAAGTTGCCACCAATTTTAAACAGATCAATCTTCTGGCTAAAAAATGAACCTGATTCTGCCAGCTGCAATAGGACCTTCAATACAAAAACTATGGCAATGGCGGTTAGTTCTTAATAATTTTTCTTTTTAATAAAAAAATAAAATAATGACATTAGCCTTTCCCCAACAGTGTGGGCTTTAAGGTTGAAATATTTTATGAATCCTATAATCTTCATGATTAAATAGTCTTCACTATTTCCCATTGGTACAGAGACGCAATAGAGAGGGAGAAAACATTTCTTATTCCACACCCGAAGTATGCGTAAGGGCTTTTATGCTAATCAGCCAATTCTGTTTCTCTAAAACTGAATCTGTTTATATTCTCACACGTGTACAATTAAGTGTGTAACTATACCAGTATCCGGGCCCACATATCACCCTTTCTAAGAAAATTTATTTCAGCACAAGGCATGGTTAGTTGGCTTGGGTTTTGTACAAACTCTCAGTGCCATAGGCTTTTGTGTGAAGGGAAGTGATGGAGATCAGAACTATTCGGCCTTCTGGAAGCATAAACTTTTCAGGTGAAATTTACCAAGCAACAAAACCAGTTACCAAGCAACCCAAACCCTTTCCTAAAATTTTGTTAAAAAAAACAGTTATTACAACGGGGGAGAATAGGACCAAAAAATGGCCAAATCATTCAAGTTCACTTTCTGCAGTTACTCAATGTTTTACAGAATTTGAAATTCAAAAAGCTCAAAACAGGTAAAACAGTTAAAGTTAGTTTTCTTTCCCATCACTAATTTATGGCAGACATTGATGATAATAAAAGCAGTTGAGGCCCCATTATTTACCTAAATCAGGTTCTTGAGTAAGGTCCAAGAGTGCGAGAGAGGAAGCACATTATAAATATTAGGATACTGCTTTAGTCTTGCAAAATTTTAGTTTTTTAAATGGATTAATTAACATTGTTATTTTAATCAACTTGCTGCCTCTTTATAAAGTAGGAAGCTATTGTGGGGTTCTAAGTCTAGCAACACACGCCATCCTTGGCCCCAAGGCCACTGCTGTACAATTTCAGCTTTGGCAGTTGGCACCATCACCATGCATTCATTACTTATGCCTCCCTTCCCTGACAAAATCTCATAGTCTGTGACTAGTACAAAGATATAAAAAATGATATTATAGTTGGTTTCATGGTCCTCGTTAAACATCAGTAATGGTCAGTAAACCAGGCCATGAAGCGAAACAATTGGAACCCCAAGACTTAAATGAGTCACAAGTATTTGCTCAAGGGGATCTCTACTCTAACCACATTTATTTAATACAGTACAACCTTAATTTTTCGTCCATTCACATAGCACCATTCACTTACAACCTTAGTACAAATCTGCAGAATCATTAACACATAGATTTCATCAGGACAATCAAAACAAGACAAATATATAATCACAGAAGAGTTTTGCAACCCTTGCGCATGTCTACCAAGAAGACACCTGTTAGGGATCAGCCCCAAAATAAGCCTGAACTGCTGGATTAATTTAGCACACCAGCTATGAATAAGCCAAAGTACAATAATCTGATAAGAGTAATAAACTCCCTCAGCCAAAACAGATTCAGGATCTCTCGTTGAAGTCCTGTTTCCCTCTCCTAAACTCACTCAAAACATTCCCCCCCTCCCCAATACTCCTAATCGGTTAATATAATCAAAATAAAGGTGCTTTCACAGAATCCAACAGCCACCCTATCACTTAGCTAATATCCTAGTATTACACCAAAATGGAAAGTCAACTTGGAACCCTTAAAAAGCATGTTGGTCCTTTGCTGATGCTATTTTGTCTTCCTAAATTCCTAGCATAAGTCTGGTAACTGAATAGGGTCCTTTCATTACCTTCCCCTAAAAGCTTCACCTTGTCCTCAAGGTGAAATTCAGGTAGGGTCCTTGTCAACTTCAGAAAATTCCTCTGTTCCCTCCCCTGTTTCGCCGGCGTTCTTGTCCCTGTTCTCAGCGTCGACGTCGAGTAGGAAAACCTGGAGGTGTTTGTCTCGGCACGTATGCGCAGGACTATATCGCTCGTCGCACTTAAAACATAGCCCCATCTCCCGTCGGCGTGTCATCTCTGAGTCTGGTAACCGGCGACCCCATTCTGGTTTGCGAGTTGTCGAGATTGATGTCGAGGAGCTCACTGTGGTGTTTTCTTGAGCTTTCAGATCAAGCTTGGTAGCGTGAGAGTGATGAGGTTCTGTTGCAGCTATTCGAGTGGGTTCTGAGACTTGGATCACCCTAGAGTAATTGTGTTGGGCCGAGTATGTTCTGGGCCCAAGGGTGCTGGCTGGTTTTAGGGTCCGACCACCCTTATCCAGCTCCAAGATCCGGTTCTTGGTGTCAATACGGAGTGCCATTTTGATTAATCCCTCTAGGTCAGTTTCTTCGGCCACCTCCAATTCCGCCTGAACCTCCGTCCTTAGACCAAAAAGAAAGGCTCCCATTAGGCATTCCTCTGGTGCGTTCTGTAACGGGAACGAGAGTCATTCAAATTCTTCCACATATTCTAGGACCGAGCTCTCTTGCCTATTTGCGAAAAGGATTTTGTATTCTCCCCCTCGCTGGAAAGTGTGAAACCGTTCCAGGACCTTGTGCTTGAATTCTGGCCAATTCGTTAATGCACCTCGGTTCTCCTTCCACTGGTACCAGTGAAGGGCTCGATTTTCGAGACATACAACGGCAGCCTCGAGTTTTCCGCTTCCGGCACGCTGTTAATGTGAAAGTATCGCTCCACCCGACAAAACCATCCGATCGGATCCTCCCCATCGAACACTGGTAATTCCAACTTTCGATACTTTGTCACTCCTTTTTCCAGATCTGCGTTGCTTTCTGTTTCTGTTTCTGTTTCGGTCTGGTTGTCCTCCTTGTCTTTCTTGCCTCTACTTTTCTTGCTTGAGTCTGGTTCCATTCGTAACGACAGTTCCCTCATCAAGTTCATGCCTTCTGTTAACTCACTGACTTGCCTTGACAACCCAGATAGCTCATCTACCTTCTTCGTCAGCCCTGCCACTGAAGCTTGCAAGTTTCTGAGTTCGTCTATCATTTCCCACAAATCGTTCCGCTCTGATACCAATTTGTTAGGGATCAGCCCCAAAATAAGCCTAAACTGCTGGATTAATTTAGCACACCAGCTATGAATAAGCCAAAGTACAATAATCTGATAAGAGTAATAAACTCCCTCAGCCAAAACAGATTCAGGACCTCTCGTTGAAGTCCTGTTTCCCTCTCCTAAACTCACTCAAAACATTCCCCCTCCCCAATACTCCTAATCGGTTAATATAATCAAAATAAAGGTGCTTTCACAGAACCCAACAGCCACCCTATCACTTAGCTAATATCCTAGTATTACACCAAAATGGAAAGTCAACTTGGAACCCTTAAAAAGCATGTTGGTCCTTTGCTGATGCTATTTTGTCTTCCTAAATTCCTAGCATAAGTCTGGTAACTGAATAGGGTCCTTTCAACACCACAACTAAATGTTAGTTCATATAGTAATCCAGCTGTATCTAAAAACAAAAGTAAATCTCTGTTAGTCTATGCAACTGAAAGAGTAGTACCCATTTAGGAAAACTATTATACTATCTTTCAACAAATTTAACCTAGCAACATATCACTAGCATGCCCGAAACTTCTATAAAAATGGTTTAGAGGATCGATGACATCTACAGCCCCTTCCAAACATATGAAAGCAGGAAGCAAGAGGTCCAAAACAATAATACGTAAAAACACATAGAAACCAAACATATCAAAAGAGAGAGGATATATGTTTAAATGAAATTTGGTGATAACGTGCTTTGTTCCTCCAAAACCATTTGAAATTGCTCCTGTGCTCTACGGCTAACTTTCTCAAACTTCAACTGCCCTTGCATTCAATAGATGATAATACATCAGTCCATAGAGGCTGAAAAGCCACAACAGGCCCCATTCTATCATTGCCGGGAAAAAAGAAATAAGAAATCAAAGCAAGAATACCACTTTTTCTCAAAATTAAGATTAAAATTTGGATACATTTTTAAAGGCTCAAAACCAGGTCAGAGCACAATTGCATTGTGATCTAGGCCGTGTATACACCATTGTTCGAAATTAAAGAGGTCAACTGGTGCTGACCCATCGTTAGGACATTTGCAATACCAAAGCAGTGTGCATGAGAATCAAGCTTTTAAAGCCATCACTACCATCTCCATACGACCATACAGAGAGAGATTTCGTGCTATGGAATTAAGGTGAAATCCAAAGGCACAAATAAATAGAAAAATTTAACATCTTTAAATTTAAAACTTGTTCATACAACAAACTAGCAAAACACATTTTTAATTCTTTTTTCAAAAGAAACAAAAAAATCATCTCAAAAAAACTATTTTACAGAGCATAAAATCCAAAACACATTCCCATAATTTCTGGAAGTTAAACATGAGTTCCAATCTCTTCCTCTAGGAAAGCTTCATATCAACACAAAGGTAAAGTGCAAACTACTGAACATGAACAATAATAGGAAAGCTTTATTTCATTAGAAAGAAACCTAGCATTTTTCAAGTTGGTTCACGTACTACGTCAAAATTGGACTGCTTCCCTCAGAAGTTAAGCTCACCTTTCGCAATCTATCCAAAGCACCACTAGTGTCAAAGGTTTCGTTCCCCTGCTCATCCATTGTAACAGCAGCGAGTTTAGCCAAAGTCACACCCGAACAAACTGGATGGCCAGGATTACTGCAACCAACACTTGTACACATAAGAAGACAAAATGCTGCAAGCTAAAAGGCAATCCAATGCAATTAGAAAAACAAAGTTCAAAATAAATGTACTCTCCAAGTAAAATTTTGAATTGTACTTTTTCTGCTAACCTTATTGTAATGAAATGAATCAGAAAGTTGTATTATTCATGATAATCATATGGGTATTTATACAAGAGAGAGGAGCCTATACATAATGGCTCATAATGATAATTATATGTGTAATCCCTAATTATATGGGATCTGATTGCAATCACATGATTTCAGATATATACATTAATACTAATATATTATTTCCTAACACTCCCCCTCAAGTTGGAGCATAGATGTTAATCATGCTTAACTTGTTACAAGAAAACATAATATAAATAAATCCAAACAAAATAATTTTCTTCTTCATAAGATCTTGAATCCACCAGCAAGTCGATCGGCCACATCCAAGAATGATTCAACCAAATGTCACACCGGGGACATTCAAAAGAAATGATCTAACAACTTCACCAAGACTTCGAATAACAAAGAGTACCAAACCAAAGTAGAAGCTGCAGCAAACGGTCTCACAAGGGACCAAATAATACTTCAAACGTCTCACTAGAGACCAAACACCTCACCGGAGGCAAAACAACGAACGAGTCACACAAGGACCACCAAACTGTCTCACCTGAGACAAACACCTCACCGGAGGCAAAGCAACGAACGGGCCAATGAAATTACCAACCACAAATACGACATTCAAGACAAAAGAACACTTCACGAACGTGCTGGAAAACGGAACAAACGAAGAACCCAGCCACTAGAGACAAGTGAACGTGCATGAAACAAAATGCCAACCATGCTGAAATAATAGAAACCCAGTCTCACAACGCAACATTTGAAGCAGAGAACCAGCCTACATATACCGGAAATGAAGACTCGACGTTGTAGAACAAAACATGACCATAAAATGGTCATAGCAACCAAACGAGGTATCAACAACCTCTACAACAGAAACCTCTTTAGTCACAACAGAACAATCTCACCCGAGATTACAAGACCAAACAGAGGCTCCACCGTCGGTTCTCTCCCTCCACACCATCGCCCATGTGGAAATAAAGGGTGCACCTCTGTCCACCTCTAACCAAAAAATCGACAGAAACTGAAGAAGAGCAAAACAACAAAACCTAATTGCCAAATGCAATCCTCTAAACACGAAACCGGAAAAGAAACAGAGATGACACTCGTACAGACGCGCTAGCTGGCCACTATTACTATTAACGCTACAGTAACAGTGGCCACCGGAAAACTCAAATTTGCCAAGACCTATACCTTAGCTCTGATACCATGTAATGAAATGAATCAGAAAGTTGTATTATTCATGATAATCATATGGGTATTTATACAAGAGAGAGGAGCCTATACATAATGGCTTATAATGATAATTATATGTGTAATCCCTAATTATATGGGATTTGATTGCAATCCCATGATTTCAGATATATACATTAATACTAATATATTATTTCCTAACACTTATCGAATCTTCATATCTGATATGTACATTGCTAATAGTTATCTTAAGATTCCCAATAATAGTAGCAATTAGAGAGCTCAGCCACGAATTTCCAGAAGGTGACCGTGAAACACTCAGGAGTTAGTCATACTATTTCAAATGTGCAAAACAACAAGTACTATAGGTCATGCACAGCAATCACTTTGTTATAAAAAAGAACTGAATTCGAATCATTTGCATTCAGGAACATAACACCGACAAAGATGTCGCTCATTGTCTGCTTTATTATTTTTTTTAAAAACAGAAATTTTATTAGAAAGATAAGACTCAGTATTTGATTCTGCAATTCGACATAAGCAAAATACATTATGCTGTATCCAAATTCTGACCCCATTTGCACCATCCAAATATCGCACCAGATCATTCATTTAACACACTCATCAGCTAATGGTCCAATACCAACATGATTTCTTTCTCTAGAATTACTTCTTAATAAATCTTTGTTACTGACATAACTGCACCATACAAGTACAAAGGTAGGAACTTTCACTTGTTATTCCAACTCCAATCAAATGGACCAAACAGGACTATTATTAGATTAATACAACCAAACCACTCCTGTCCTGATTTCGTGTTGTTCTCGTGTTTAAAATATAGTAAGTTGGATTCTGTGCAGTACATTACATATGTTAAAAAAATGGTTCCATCAGATCAAATCCTTTCCTAAACACCGATATCAAACAGAAGAAGCCGACACATTCATCTCTGATCTTTGACTTAGATATTGCATCAAGCGTAACTGACTCGGCTTCCTGTGAAATATATGTGTGCGCGCGTCACAAGTAACACAGCCAACTAAACAATAATAAATATCCATATATATACCACCTCAAAATGAATAAAAACTAAAGTAAATAAGATATACAAGCCAAATTTGCATGAATCTCACCTTAATCTGCTGGAGCTTGGCCTGGAAAAGTTTTTCCAAATCCTCCTCCTGTAACAAAGCAAGCTCAACTAAGTAAAAAAGACGCAAATATACGGTAGTTAACGAATAAAACATAAAATATTAGCAGCACCTTTATTGTCCGTTTATCCAGAGCAGAATTAGCCAGAATAAACAGACGATCAATCAAAACAAGCACAGGACAAAAATGTGTATTGTTTAGATTTTCGGCTCTAAGGACAAAAACGGTTATAATTCGCTGATGTGGCAACGCTCTGCTCACTTGGAATGCACATGCAAGCCTTCTGGTTCTGGGTTCAGGTCCACACTCATCACTCATCGTGTGCACCACCATTCCAGTAATGAGAGGAAGAATCTTAGCCGTTCATCTCATTGCTGTTATCCTAACCGTTGATTTATTTATTTACTTTACTAATTTACTGAGTAGACCATATTTCCTTTCGATCTTCATTGGCATTCGAAAATGTGGCGCTTTTTTTCTCCTTCAGAGGAAGAATCAAGCAGGTGTTTTTGTGTTAATTAGTGTACGTTTCAGACTTTAATTCACTTTTAAATCAATCAATACACAAATATGGTAGCTAGTATGAAATGAGCTTCATTTAAAGCTTCTTTATTCGAGTTGGGCTTGAACTTCCTCTTTTAGGCTAAAAATGAATACCGTGGCAATCAACTGGAATCACGAAGAAGATTGACTTCCATCCTACCAGATACGGACAAATAGAAACACATCAAGTCTTGTACTTGGGCTTATACTACAAACTAAAGGGGCGTGCATATTAATTTTTTTTTTTTATAAGAAAATTTTAGGAAAGGGGTTAGGCTCACTCATAATCCAAGGGCAGGGCGCTTGGAGCCCAGTCCACAGGGCATACTGGACAGAAAGTACACATGTCTCCACCTCTACCAGCGTTTCCACTGCTTCCTAGACCCCTAGGATGCCTCCCCCAGCGCCTTGACCAACGCAGGGATCGAACCCCCTCCCTTGAAATGAGGAAGTCTGACCCCTTCGCCAGTTGAACCCAAAGACGAGGGGTGCGTGCATATTAAATTGTTATCAAATTTCTAAACCCAATTTACCTAAACTTTTAGCTTATCTGAAGTTATTATCGATTTAAACACATTCTAAATGTGGCAGGACATGCTTTGGAATATGGCATAGTTGGTACGTAGTGAATTTGAAATATCCAACAGCCAGCGGCATTTCCTCATCTAAATGGTACATCGGCAATACCTACCCTGTAGCCGTTTTATTTCAATGGGCTTGTATCTAAATGTAATTTTTTTTTTTAATTTGTCACCATAATATTTTCTTTTTTATTTTGTCTTCAATTAATTATTATACTACCACATACATTATCTTTCATTTTTTTTTCTGATTATTACTCCCTCACTCACTCATTCATTCATAAATAAGAGCATTTTTGGAGTAAAAAAAAGTTAACTTTCCTATATAATCTACTTTTAATTATTCGGTTGAAAGACCCTTGTACAAACAAGGGAGTAATTAATTATACTGAGAGTACCAGACAAAGACAAATAATATTCTGATTAAATTAATGGCTTTTTTACAATATCTTGAAATCTGACACCAAGAATTCTCACTCAACTTCATTCGGTTATTGAATTTACAATTTACGCTATCATGATAGGATTAAAAATGAGTCAAAAGATGGGTTTGCAGAGAATACTTCTCTATTCTGATTTTTTTGACGCCGTCAATATCTTTATGAGAGATTGTCATACTGATCATCCGTGAGATTGTCATACTGATCATCCGTTGAGAGACATCATTAGAGACCTGTTTTTCTAGGATTGGAATGTGGAGCTTCACTATACTCCAAGAGACAACATCTCGTGTACCGACTATATGACCAAAGAAGGTCATGATGCTCCCACTGATGCTGACGTGTTTCTAATCCCAACATACGATTTTCAGAGGATGCCTTGATATGGTCTTAAAAGACCAACTGGCCAGCCACTACTAATTTTATTTTCTAGTTTGATGTATTTGGGCTACACTTTGATAGTTTAGTCCCTTATTCACTTTTTCAAGCTTCATGCTTGTATTTCTATAAATTATAAATAAATAAATAAATAAAACAGCCACTAGAACCCGAAAAAGAAGCTACCAACCTACAATCAGTATTTAGTAGTCCAATTAACTACTATTTAATCCTTATTTCCATGCCCCGTGACACGTAAGAAACAGCAGCCCGTGAAACCCCAGCTTCCACGTGTCCCGCCCTCTTCCTTTTTCTGGTTCTTATGAGCTCAGACAGAGAAAAAGGGAATGCCTTGGGCGCTGCACCAAAATCAGCTTAGGGCTGCATGTGATAATAATATTGTCTTTTTCTGTTCTGATAAAATCGTGACGATGGTGTCTTGGAACTGCGATGCAGCCAAGTTTCCGAACCGACTCGATCGATCGTGATGCCATAAAGTGATACGAGTAAATCATAAGCCAGTAACTTGGCGCGTGATAGGAGAGCAGGAAGCACATGCCACGTGTCTCATTGAAAACCACAAATGCTGCCATCGCATCCAACAGAATCTCTCCATTCTCTCTCGTAAGTGGGAAGAAAAGGCCAAGAGTCTCAAACGGCAAAGTCTAGTAGAGGAAATAAAACTTAAATTTTTATGCATCCAATTATAATATTGTTTTGGAGAGCAGAGCATCCAATAAGGCCGCTGGCTGACGTTGCGCTGCAAGAAATGACATCCCAAATCCAACATGAATGCGTAGTCGGCAATTAAGAAAGTTACACAGCAGCCATTGCACATTTGCTTAAGATCACTGAGTTTTCTAAATTTCATAGGAACCAGTTTTGAAAATGAAGAATTAGGCCTGACATGCATATGGGTGCTAGTAAAAGTTAAAACAACAACTTACTATCTCTCCTTTTAACTGATCCCCAGGATCCTTCCAAAAGTCATCACCAACTTGTGTTAATTAAATTTACGATTGCGATTTCTTAAAACTCTCGACCGTACGTGAGAATACACACGAGACAGGTAGAAAGAACACTGGCATGCCTTCCCAACAATTTCAATTTCTTTATTTGCTTTGAATGGTCACGTAGAATAATGCAGAAATGATGGGGTTGGTTGAATGGTAGGGGGAGAATTAAATAATTATCATGTACGACGACATGCAATTGCAATGCATGAGGGTCTCTCTCAAGTATTTAGTTGATGTTTGCAATTAATTTAATGGAACAGTTTAGATTCCGCCCGTGAATGTGTGGTGTTATTCTGTTGTACCTCTTAATATGCGCTCCCTGCTTCGATGGCCACAGAAAACTAAACAACAAGAAAGAGTCACGAGATCCCTTTGCTTTTGCATCACATACCACATTCTTCACCTATATATATTCACACCTCTCTTTTTTATTTATACATATTCATCATCAGCCCCACATTATATTGCCAGACTATTTAATGAATTATATATCACTCCCTCCCTTCCTCTGTCTCTGTGTGTGCACTAGTGTGCGCTTGTGATGACTTGCCATGAGCTAGAGATCGGAAATAAATCCCAAAAAATAATAGATTAGTGATCGAGAGTATATGATATGTGTGATTCATCATTTGCCTTCAATCCTAGATCGAATATTCCCCAATCACCATGTAGGCTATGAACAAACTAATATATATATATATGGAAGATGGTTGCGATCCATCCATCTCATTAAAAAGTTGATTTTTTCTGTGTCTTACGGGGCTTGTCTGTAACGGCACACATGTAGTATCTTATAATGATTTTTCAGAAGCTTCATTTGTTGGCAAGTCTTTCTCAGGTGAAACCATGTCGCTTAACTGGGCAAAAAGATTCCATAAACACCGATAATCTTCAACTGTTCGTTTTCTTCATTATTGGAAAAATATTGTTATATCTATGTGGCTGCGCTGCTTCCTCTGTCTTTTTTTTTTCTTTTTTTTTTTTTATGTCTACGTCAAGTCGCTGATACATCTAATTCGTTTCAGTTCAACACAGTCGTCAATTTTTATTTATTTTTAAATCCATAGGAACCAACTGATCTTTTCAGTAGTTAGTCACAAGACACATGAACCAATACGTAACTAAGCGATTAGTCATCTTCAACTAATTCATGGGATGCAAGCTCACTGAAGTGTCATAATGTTCATAGTTACTCGATTTCCACAATAATTTTTTCGGCAACGGCATGATTTTAGAATATAGAAATTAAATTTTGACCAAAAAAAAGAATATAGAAATTAACTGAAGAAAAAAGGGACAATTTGGGCCCAAAAGATAAAGAAAAGGACAACAAATGAAAGCAGGTACCGAGGTTTCAGCGTGGTATTCTTGCAAACCGGAGGCTCACAGAAGCTGACAGCTGAAAATTGCTCAGAGAGCACTTTCTGAATGTTCACAAACACAGAAGAGAAAATATTTTGAGAGGGCATGAATATGTCTTACGCTAATTAACGTCTGATTAGAGGAGTTAATGCACATGTATCAATTAATTGACAATCCTCTATTGCATGGAGTTGAGATAGTGATTATATGTTTATACTATCTTGAGTCTTTAACATAATAGCTACTGGGGTTGGATTTAATCCTAAATATAAAACTTAATTATTTTTTTTCTAAATATTCCTATTGAATGCACACATCAAGGGGTTTTTATCTAAGAGTAAATATTAAAAAAGAACATATTTTAGGAAAACAATCAACATGTTATAAATAATTGATATAACTAATTTATTTAATCTATTCAAAATACTCACTTAACTCTTATATTAAGATATGAGTAGTATTCTTTGGAAATATAATACTAGTTTCACATGTACCTGAGTATTTTCTGACAAGGCACGAAAACTCTTTACTAGGACTTGACACGTGTCAACCTTGTGCTTGAGAAATTATTCTGAACCATCTATTTAATTTATGCTCTGAATATAAATAAGAATGTCTGATTGGCAAGGTCCTTGCCATGCTTATTTGTTTTAAAGCCTTTGGGAGTTACACATAGCTTTGTCATTCTTCTCTCTTAGTTGAACTCCATCATCTGTATTTGACGCAAAACCTTCTGAAGCTGGAGTTTCTGTTCGTATACAAATTAAAGACAACCTTATTAGGAGCATTTTTCTGTTTCCATATTGACACAGAGACGTTGGTTCGGCCGTTCAGTGATAAAATTCACAGACTTAGCTCCTTATGGATCTCATTCGTGGTTTTTTATTTATGTGCATTACTGTGATGCTTTCCTTCCATAATTTGGGATATGTTGAAGGAAGAAGCCACCATCACAGGAAGCAGAAGGAAGTAGTTTCTCATGTTTCAGAGCCAGAAGATCAGCCTCCACCTCCTTCAAATTCACCTACTGTTCCTTCTGATCCATACCCAAATGATCCTGAAGATTCCACATCAGACAGTATTTTTGATGTAAGATCCTTTGGGGCGGTTGGAGATGGTTCAGCTGATGACACACAGGCATTTAGAGCAGCATGGAAAACAGCTTGTGGAGTGGAGTCAGGAGTTATCTTAGCTCCCGCTGATTACTGTTTTAAAATCACTGCAACTATCTTTTCAGGCCCCTGCAAACCAGGGCTAGTATTTCAAGTAATTGTGCCTGTTGAATTATTACTTACTTTCACATGACATGAGTTTCTTTTTAAGAACTCGTGGAATTAGATTCTATCCTTCCATGTAGTTCACTAACCAAAAGGATTGATTGTTAACAGGTGGATGGTACTTTGATGGCACCAGATGGACCAGACTCGTGGCCAAAAGCAGATAGCCGCAATCACTGGCTTGTGTTTTACAGACTTGACCAAATGACTTTGAATGGGACAGGAACTATAGAAGGCAATGGGGAGCAATGGTGGGATCTCCCCTGCAAACCTCACAGGGTAACCGCTTTAACCATTCATAAATTCTTTGATTTGACCCATTATTATAAACTCTTCCTCATCAATCGTTTCTTGCTGAATTATATTTGATGTTGAATGAACTAATTCTTATTGTTAGTGAAATGGAATTTCATTTTCAGAGTTCCGATGGAGACCAGGTGCGAGGACCATGTAATAGCCCTCCAGTAAGTAAACAAATTAAAATTCAACTAAAGGTTATATTATACACGCTTGCTTGTATGTTAATTATTGATTCTCAACTGTTGTTTGCAGATGATACAATTCTTCATGAGCTCAAACCTGGAGGTGAGTGGACTCAAAATTCAAAACAGTCCTGAGTTTCATATGAAGTTCGATGGCTGCGAAGGAGTACTGGTGGACAAGTTGTCCATTTCTTCGCCCAAACTCAGCCCCAATACAGACGGAATTCACCTCGGGAACACCAAGTCCGTTGGGATATACAACTCCATTATAAGCAACGGTAAAGGCTAAGGACTTGCGCATCTTATAACAGTTTATTATACTTTTTATGTCTGTTGGACTCAGAAGGTGTGTAATTTAGAACAACATGGCCATGATCTGAGCAGGTGATGATTGCATTTCAATTGGACCCGGATGCTCGAATGTGGACATAGAGGGTGTAACTTGTGGTCCTAGCCACGGTATTAGGTATACATCTCCTCCTAAATTTAAGTTGAACATTGTTGTCCAGTACCGATTAATCATGAAAGAATTAATTGATGCATCTTAACTGCAGTGTCATGTCTCTGCTTTTTTGTACTTGTTTCATATACTAAGATAGAAATACACAGTTTTGAAAGGAAAGAATGAGGTATTTTACTTCTAGCAGGGGCCTAATTAGTAATTATTGGATGGAAAAGTTGGGCTTGTTAAAGCTGTGATATATAAAGTTTCAATTTTTAAACTTCAAAAGTTCAAATGGTTCTCAGCAAGTTTAGTTTTTATGCAGCATTGGAAGCCTTGGGGTACACAATTCACAGGCATGCGTGTCGAATTTAACGGTTCGGAACGCGATCATTAAAGAATCAGACAACGGGTTGAGGATCAAGACATGGCAAGGTGGGATGGGGTCAGTGTCAGGTTTAAAATTCGAGAACATCCAAATGGAAAACGTGAGGAACTGCATCATAATAGACCAGTATTACTGCACGTCGAAGGGATGTCTGAACCAGACTTCAGCTGTGCACGTAAGAGATGTGACGTTCAGGAACATAAAGGGCACTTACGATGTGAGAACCCCTCCCATACACTTTGCCTGCAGTGACACTATAGCCTGCACAAACATAACGCTCTCTGACGTTGAGCTTTTTCCTCACGAAGGGGAGCTTGTGGATGATCCTTATTGCTGGAACGCTTATGGCACGCAGGAGACCTTGACCATCCCTCCGGTCAATTGCCTGAGAGACGGTGAGCCCGACACGGTCGGCGAGCTCTCTGCATATGAATGCAGTTAATAGAATTGCTCTGTATACATACGACAAGATATAGCTTATACTATACGGATTTGGCTTGGGTCCGTTGCGGACTTTCGTCCGCTGCGGACCGTTTTGGTGCAGTTTTGTGCAGCCCCTTCCCTTTTTTATTAAAAAAAAAAACTATCGGGTAATATAAAGATAATCCAGGATACTGAATGGTACTGAAAAAATTATTCATGATGATAAAAATTATTTTAGGATCTTAAAAAAATATTTCATGATACTAAAAAAAATATTTGAGAATACCCGTCCGTATCCTGAAGTATTTTTTTTTGTACCAGTCAGTATTCTCAAATATTTTTTTTAGTATCCTGAAATATTTTTTTAAGATCCTAAAATAATTTTTATCATCATGAATAATTTTTTCAATATAATTCAGTATCCTGCATTATCTTTATATTACCCGATAGAGTCATAATTGTTTTTTTTTTTTAATAAAAAAGGGGAGGGGCTGCACAAAAAAGAATTCATTCGGTCCGCAGCGGACCCAAGCCAAATCCATACTATACCACATGCTTTTGTTTTTAGTTATAGAATTCATTTGAAATTAAGAGAAGTTTTATTCGGTCATGTGAATTACCAAAAAGTCCTTGTTCCGTACATTTGGATGAAAACGACGTTAGTTCACTTCTTAAGGCCCCGGCGCGGGGAAGAATAACAATTGGCGTTTGGCGCTGCCCGCGAGTGGCAGGTAGTGGTGTTTGACTGAGAGGTCCTGTTGGCTGTTTCAAATCCCAGGCCCGGTCGATTCCCGAATTCCAACCATTGCTCCTTACTCCCAGCGTTAGTAGCTTCGAAACGAGAGAAATCACATCGACGGTAGGGTTTGATTCTTCTTTTCTTTGCTGGTCGAGGTGATCTTTGTCTCCAAGCTTGCAAATCGAAGTCCTTGGAATGGTTTTCTTCCTCTTCAAAATTTCACACTCTCTTTTCACTTTTATCACTGAGACCTAAAAGGTTTGTTTTTCTAGACACCTATTTTATCTTCTCCTCCCTCGGCATTTTGTTTCTCCCGATTCAACTTCCTTTTACGCTGCCTGATACTTGGTTTCGCGAAGTATGCTTTCCCCCCGTTCTTTTGCTTCATGCGATGTCTTAATTCAGCATGTGCGTGGTAAAACTTTAGGCAGATTATGCCTGAGCTGTGTGGTTAGGTCTGGACTTGGTGGTAGTGGCCGACTCATCGTGGGTAACTAATATTTTTTTTATTGGGAATAATAAAAAATGCCTCAACCTCGAGTATTTGCAAACATCTAGTAACCTTTTAAAACAACAAATGCTCCCTTAGACTCTCTTCTTTGTCACGGGGCACTCTTGATTCAACAAATGGCGAAACTTGAAATAGCATAAAACATCCCTGGTAAGTTCGTAAATGGAAAAATAGATACTTTTGAACTGGGTGATAGCTGAAAAGGTGTTCGCAAATGACTCTAAGTTGAAGGGAGCATATGCATCCCCAAAAAAACAAAGAAAAAAACCTTTTTTTTCTGAAGCTTCTGAACTGATTAGTAATGCTGGTCAATGTTGAATTTATCCGTCTCATCAAAAGCATAGGCTGCCAAATTTTCTCTTGTTATTTTTCTTTGCTGTAGTCCATTCTCCCTATTTTACAAGATTGTGCCTTTATGCATATAACACAAACAATCTGCTAATGAACTTTACTGGGTAAGTTTAGTGTTTCCGAATCAAGTTGATTATAGAGCCAAGTCAATAGTAAAAAACATGGATGCAAATTTTTCCCTATTTGTTATTCCTTTGAATCCATTGAATTTGCAATTAAGTTTCTCAAGTGGTGTGGAGGTTGAATTTCCAAGGATTAACCATAGTCGGATGGATATTGAAGATAGACTGTTGGAGCCCTTTGTGGACTAGGATAGCTGAAGTTGGACCAACTCGGTGGACCTAAGTCCAGGCCCAACATTTGGACTGATGGACTGAAATTTTAAGCCCAACCATAAGACCTGGTCAAGTCTGGCTTGGCCTGAGCCTGCCAAATTTGTTGATTCTTTAAATTTTGCATTATATTCATTATTTATTCTCATTACTTATATTCTGTATTATTATTTCTCCAATATCCAAACATGATAAAATTGTGCCTGGTTACAAAAATACCCTTAGCTATAAAACTGATACTAGATTGACCAAAAATGATTTTGTTGGCAATTCTCAGATGGGAACTTCTGCTGAGAATGTTAAGTATGGCATTGTCCATCTTGATAGGATAAGCAATGAGAAGTGTGATAGGATAGTGGAACAGACAGAAAAATTCTGTAGATTGGAAGAGATGAAAGCTCAATTAGGGAATAAAACGAAAGATAGGGAAATTAGATGCCCGATAGTTGATAAGGCCGGTACGTCTATTGATTCCGCTGTTATGGCAGAGTCAGACAAGATGAAAGCACCAAAAAACGTGTATGTTCGAAGGAACAAGTCAGGAAGACATGCTTCCAGGTCTAGCCATATTCAGAAATCTCGGTTTCAACCTTCAACAGTGTACAATTTAAGGTCGAAATGTGCACAGGAAAAGTCAGATCGGACCCAAACATTCACTTCACGGTTGGATGTTGAGGTAATCACAGTTTTTAGGGTTTATTTCAAAGGTTTATATTGAGGACAACTTTTTGCCAAAGTACTTGTTACTTACATGCTAACCTTTTATGGTTTTGAATGAAAGGATGTGCGAAGACACATTACATATAGATTAAACCAAGAGGAGTCTGAAGTGGTGGAAAGGTGGAGATGTCATTCATTTAGTACAACTGAGGGTGATAATATAATGTATGAATTTCTGTTACCATTTATCTATTTGATTTCATTCGTATCCCTCTCTTATTTTATGACATTGCAGATTTGGTGCTACTTCAATGCAAGACTCTGATTTGTTGGCCATGGATATTCAATGCCTTGTGTACAAAGGTCATCGGGATTTGCATAAATTATGGCTAAACAATAATGTTCGTGGTAATTTGTTCTTTATTCATACAAGTATGGTTATCACGTTATGGAGAGCAGCTATTATGATAAAAATGTTTAACTTAGAGGCAAACTAGTTTCATAATCTTTTTTAAGCTTTGTACTCAGGTTGTCCATTGTTATGGAGAAATACTGATGAAATGGGCTCGCTGCTACACTGATAAGGAATACGCTGATTTTATTATCTCTCCTTATGCTGGGGTATTGGTTCTTAAACCCTTTTTACTTTGTGAATAATATAAGAAAATAGTGACCAAAATAGTTCCACGGATTACAGGTTATAGCTTTGAGTGATAGAGATGACCTCCGTTGGGTGAAAAAATTGATGAAGGGTCACCACAATCGAGTAGGTTTGTCATTGGTTTCCATGTAAATAAGACATTTAATGTGCATGGTTTTCCTATCATTTTGTTTAATTTTCTATTCATCGACAACATTCATGTGTGTGTTGACATCACAGTCAGTGGAATTTCGTGTGGCAGTTATTTTTACCGTGTGTGATAAACCGCCATTACATATTGGCTGTTGCTGATTGTCTTAAGCAAAAAGTGGTTGTTTATGATTCCATGAATAGTGCGAGGCACAAAAGAGATGCAGTGAAAGTGGTACGAACTCTCACAGAGAATATTGTATACTTGATATAATACTTTTTGGTTTACACCTTCCAAATCATGTGTTGAATTGGATCTTAATAATTTTTACTCAGGGAAATTGGCTGCGGCGGATTTGCACCACTGTTCTTGGTTATGAGGATTCACGCTTATGGGATTTTATTTATCCAAAGGATATTCCTCAGCAAGTAAATGGGTATTGTCATGTTTTGATCTTTCGCACACGCACACTGACTGCAATATTGATTGGGTCAAGTTTCATATTGTCTTTAATTATTAACTGACTATTGGTCTTGTTATTGATTGCTTTTTAATGTTCTAATGAAATTGTCTCTCTCTCTCTCTCTCTCTCTCTCTCTCTCTCTGTGCTGCAGCCATGATTGTGGGGTGTTCGTACTGACATATATGGCCTCCATTATTATGTGCGGGTCAATTGTACCTTTTTCTACGGTGAGGCAACTTGAACGCTGTTAATAAATCAATTTAACATAAAAAGTATAAGAAGCTGCATGCTGATTAAAAAACGTTAAAGGATTTGCATTGATCACGAGCTTTAAACATTCCCGCTCATACTGAGTTTCATGTAAATCATCCTGGGCTTCATATAAACTATATATGTGTACATCTCTTTTTATTATTACAAATATAGGTTAATTTCTTGGAAACTTACAAGGATATAGAGTTATTGCATTTCAGGAGGAAATTTGTGGCATTCGGGATCGTGTGCTGGTAGAGTTATCAAAAAACCAATTAGTTGGGTTTTGACCTTCAAGCGATGGACGGTCGGCGGGATATTGACATGCTTCTTTTCAAGAATGCCCTTGGTAGAAACGTAGGTTTTAGCTGACAATGTCGGGTTTTAGTATATGTATTATGTGTTGGGCGTGTGGTCATCTTATATTGTTGATAAATGTTGTACTGCCATTATGTTTGGACGAATGACTTTAAAAATTAATTAATGCGCAGGAAAAATGAATTATCGCAAATCATGCTCTCATTTTCAAAATTGCGAAATTGATATGATTTGCCCAACAGCGCGGTCTGGTCTATTTCTGTTTCTGATCCTATGGCATCAATTAAATGTATCTAAAATACTTTTGTAATTTAGAACTTAATTCACACAAACACATGCTCGCATTCAGAAGGTGATTAATAACACAACTATTAAGCGACTGACACGAAAGGAAAATTTTGTGATGACATCGAAATACCCTAAATGTATCCAACATAAGACATTTTATTCCATATAGATTTTATCTCAACAGCTTCGAAATTTCGCCAACCAGAAGACCCGGTTTATGAAAGTTGGCACATTTTCACATCTATTCTTTTTTTTATGCACTTTCACACGTCTATTCTTATTAGTGTTGGTAAAATACATTTAACCCAACCCCTCGTCCTTGAACTCAACTCAACTGGTAAAGAGGTTGGATACTCTCACCTAAGGGAGAGAGTTCGATCCTGGAGTTGGTCAAAGCGTTGAGGGAGGCATCCTAGTTCCTAGGTACCTAGGTAAACGCCTGAAGGTAATAGACGGTTCGCCCTTCCCAACATCAATATCACCTAGGAAGAAGGGAGATTTCACCATGCCCTTGGATACCCTTGGATCGTGGGTGAACCCAACCCCTTTCCTAAAATTTATTTATAAAAAAAAAAGAGATTTCACCCAGTGGATTAGGTCATTTAATCCATTTAGTAATTTATTTTGCTACAATTAATTCAGGAGATTGGACTGATGGTTTGAAAAATTGGTTTCCCTTTTAGGATTTATTGTGAAAAATAGCATTTAACCCATTAATTTAGTAATTTATATTTTTTTTTATATGAAAAATAATTTTTAAAAATTAGTTTACAAAATAGTTATTACAAATGAAAAATTCTGACAAAAAAAAATTACAGATGAAAAATGGGAACAAAATTAAACAAGCCCTAAAAGATAATCCAAAAAGGCAGAGTAGAAGGGGAAAAATGTTATAAAATACATATATTTACACTTCTCATAACATGATGTCTCAACCCTATCAACAATAGATAACATCGGAACCCATATTAAGATCATACAAATAAATGAAAATGCCTGAAACTAATTATAATTTAATTCTGAAAAAATAAAAATGTTTTCTTTGGATTTGCACACATTTTTGAAATAGCGGTTTTCCATACGAAATTTATGATGAACACGCACCATTGAAGATTTGAAATCACAACATACTTATCTGGATTGCTGGAAATACGAACCATGTTCGGGAAAAGCATTCACAAACTTAACCACGAGATGCGAGGGTAGAACTTGTCCGTTTATGAGCACATGATGATATTTGTCTATCAAGGACAACACAACTTTTTGCTCGTCAATGTCTATCAAGCGACCTGTATGTCCACCAACACAGCGCCAGATGGTTTAAAACATATTTTTCATCTAAAATCATGAACATAAAATCCCATACATCAGTAGTACATAACAAGTCATTTTGTCAACTTGATCACTTTCCGAAAGCAACTGTTAAGCATACATCATATTTGTTAATTTTTTTTTACAGAATATTTTGATTCAAATAAATCAACTCAAGGTAATTACGATTATGCTAAAACCAAATAAAAACATATTTCTGTGCATATTTAAGCCTTACCTAATTCTGTCTCCGGTTCTTGATCTTCCACATCTCCCTCTTCAATGATTGAACTATTTTCCAGTGCCTCAGCAGCTTTAGCATACCTATTGAGAAATTCTTCTTCTGTTTCTTCTGTTTCCTCAGCCTCAGAGTCCTAAATCAAGCAAGAAAGAAAAATAAGAAAATAAAAGCAAACACTGCACATCGCCCAATTCATCGTTGAAAAGCTTATAAAAGTAGCACTCCCATCTATATCTTCATTTGTAATTAAAGCTTTTCCTTCTTCAAAACTTCTTACTGGCCCAAATCTCCTGGTTTCATTTCCTTATTCACCATTCTCTGTCCCTAAATCTTATTAGAACTCCTCAAAAGCTTGAGACCACACCTTGTTCATTGCTTTCCTAGTTTCATTTCTAGCTGATACCTACCCCAATTCGCAACAATTTTACATAAATGCAAGGATCTAGGTGACGCTTTCAAGTTTCACCAGAATTATATACTTCTAAGTAAAGACCCTAGTTGGCCACACAAACATACACGGGAAAAAACAGTAGGAGGCCCCAACCTCAGAATATGTTGATATGCTGTGCACAATACTTCTAAAAGATGAGATATATAAATGATGAAACTAGAAAAGCAAACCTCATCATCATCTTCAAAATCACTGTCACTGTCCTCATCATCCTCATCATTTTCAGATTCTTCAGTTTCTTCTTCCTCTCCTTCTTTCCCTTCGTGCACTTCTTTCAATCGCTCAGATACATCCAACAGTGCAATAAAGCAGTCCTGCAAAGAAACAGCGCTTGACTTCCCTTGTCTCAAAAGTTGCTCAATCAACTTGGCCAGCGTCATCACTAACATTCACCAAGAACATAAATAAAGGTCAAACAAAATTCAGCAGCATCCTCATCTCAGAATTCCCAAAAAGAAAAATCACACAGTCGATGCAAATAGATTAGAGTATTCGATTATGCGAGTTCACAGTAGGACTAATTACTATTAAATACCTTTGAGGTCACATCTTTGCCTTTACATAAGTTATGAGATAGAATTGGATGCATGGCTTCTCGTTGGTGTTCTGTGCATGATATTTTAGGTGGATTTATTACAGTAAAAGATAAGCAAAGAGATGGAACAATTCTTTAACATTTACAAGTCTTCTAAGGTTTTTGTTACTCCGTTCTGTTATTGCCTTGCATTGCCTTCTGTTTCAAGTATATCTTATCCAACAAGTTATACTTTTTTGGCTCCCAACTAAACTTTCATATAGAATGATTTAGGCAGGATGAGAAGCAAAAACTACAAACAGAAGCAATACAATGGAGTCGTAGGACATTTATGATACCGCTCTGTTAAAGCAAATAAATTGATCAAAATAAGGTTTGAAAGCAAATTACTTACCAATTAACTTCATATCAGATTCAGCAGTCAGACCAGCCTCAAAAGAGCTATTGGATACATGACACAAAGCAGATGCCCAGATTGCAACGCCTCCTTCTTCACCCTTCTCCAGAATACCCTCCACAGTATCAGGATAACACAAGTAGCATGAGGAAATTGCAAGCAATAAAGGTTTCCACAGTGAACATGGCTTGCTTTGAACTTCCCTAAAGCGAGTGAAGGCTGCCTGACTAAAAACAACAGCCAATGACTGCTTTATACCCTCAGTTTCAAGTGTGTAGGTTGGACAATGTAATAATAAGTGAACACAAGAGCAAGCTCTCCATGTTGCAGAAGGATATTGCAAAATAGCCTCACTAATGAAAGCAGAAATGCTCTCTATAACTGAACGTTCAGGTACAGGAGGAGCTGGAGGGGGTGGCATCTGTTTCACAAGAAAGTTTTTCAGCCCATACTTCCGATCTAGATTTATAACTTCCTTGATGCAATCAAAAATTGATAAATCCTCTGATTCTTCCCAAGCATGCCATTCTGCAACCAAATCAGCCCAAACTGACAGCAACTCCATTACTTTAAGTTCTTGAATCATATGATCTCCAGTAATAGATAGCATAATGAATCGGAGCAATGTTGACAGGTCCTCTATGCATGATGAAGGGGTAGAACGCTGCCCTTGTTGATCCTTTTTAGTTTCAAACATGATAAGACATTTTTTTAAGGAAAGATAAAGAATGTTAAAATATGATACAAAAGATTGGATTAAGGAAAGGCTTCCATCATCAGACAATAATAAAGAAGTCTAATTAGCACAAATAAATTTAATACATGGCAAATACTACTGGAGCAAAAAAGATAGCCACAGATTAGATAAGGATCATGGTTATGAAGAGTTGAAATATTGGTATATGAAGGAGGGGGGGGGGGGATAAGATATTCATCCTTCCATACCTTAGTTAATGTCAAAATGCATTGGTTCATGATAATATACAGTAATCGACAATAAATGATATGTCTAATTTTCATTCAGAATAGCACAACCTTAAAAAACAGCTCATAATAATCAACGGCCTGAAAGAATACATAACATGGACTTCCAAGTAGCTGTCGAGATAAAGATGAGGAAGAAAGGTTACCAATATCCTGAAAGTTTAACATTTTAGCTACATAATGTCAATACACTGACTTAGAGAAACTCGATCAATCTTATTCAGTCCGATATAGTGTGCATGAGCTCAATGTAAAGCCAGTGAACTGAACTAAAGTTCATCTGCTCTAATATAAATACATGGAGACATTTTGGGCCTGGCCCTAGCCCAACAACCCTCATACATTATGCTGACACATAAACGAGTTCGTCTAGGGTTCCCCCAAATTATTGCCACAATGTTTTTGTCAAACCAATTATACCTGGATATTGATGCTTCTCCCTTCCATCAAACTATTAAGACAAAAGTCAGCACTAAAAATATGACAACAGAAAAACCAGCTGGCTAAGATGCTCTGTCTATTAAAAGATCATCCATCAGAAACATATTAATGATGACAGCATCAATAAAGCGGACCTCAAACAATTATCAATTCAAAACATACCATATAAAAAATTATAAAAACTCTACATTTGAGATAGTGCATCTGGCAAAGCACAAATGAACCTTGTAAGACATGCATGAAAATATTTGAGGAAGTCCGGGCAACATTAAGTGATACCAACAGTCATCTCAGGTTTGGAGCATTAACCTAAAAAAATAAAAGCCAAATCCAATTTTGGAAGGAACCTAAACTAACCACTGTGCATAGAGGTGCAAGCCAAGCCTGCTGCAAGAGTTTAGCAAAGGCTCCACAAATTGCAGCCTGACCAGAAGCCCATTTTTCAGGAGACATGTTGGAATCTGATTTTAACTCTTCAGGCTCAAATCTTTCCCAAGTCCGAGCCATCACTGCCAGTGTTGCAAATGCACGTACTACCACCTGTTGTAGAGAGATACTCAGAGTAAACATAGTAATCATTACCACTAATTCTTGTTAGCATCTTCCGATTTGAATATTTTATATTAATATGCTTTCAATTAATTGATATAGTAATTACTTGAGAAATAACAAGTAGAAGTTATTATCAACCAACAACAAAGAAATAATGACAAGTAAACACCTGAGGCCAAGGCTCCAGATTGGGGATTATGCATTTTGAGACTACACCAACTAGAGATGAGACAAGAAATGCGATATGAATTGCAATTTTCTCATCTCCAGCTTCAATCACAGAACCAAGAAGCTGATATAGGATGGAGCTCTCACTATCATCACTTCCCATATTGCCAATTACTACTTGGAGAAGGGGCAGCCAATCAGGTGGCATGTAGTCATTCTGAAAAGAAGAGATAGTTGTGTGACAAATAAGAACAATATTACATGCTCATGGCCCACAATGAAACATGGATCTAGAAAATCACATCAATGAGTGTAATAATTGCCCCTGCAGCAGAAACCCGCAAAGGATAGCAAGATAGATCCTGCTTATCTGGCATGACCAATGCCTTGAGCAATTGAGAATATACATCAGCACTCATCTCCTGAAATAACATAGAAACTAATTAGGGATTATCCAAAACTTATTGAAAATTATTATCACATAACAGTCACAAGAAAGCAAAAAGCTAAAATATACTTGTTTTTTTTTTCAATACATCTACAATATATTTGTAAAAGCTTATGATAGTATGATGAAGAAATTTTTACTTCTGGTAGACAGGAACCTAGTTCTCCAAGTACCCAGTTTGCACTAGCAACCAAATATGGCAGGCACACGTCAGAAGTATACAACGGTAAAATCCGTGTTTGAACCAGACTTATTATGTAATGAGGTTCTTGCTCCCTCAGAAACTGTATAAGCAAAGGCAGAAATTCAATTTGCTATTGTGAATCTAAATCCAGAAACTGTCCAGTAGATGAAAAAATGGTAAGATGTCCTTACATCTTGTAAGCCACCATATGCCATCAGAACGCCAAAGTAACTGCCATGGTTCATGTCACAGCAATAACAATATTTGATAAAAACAATACTTGAGCCATTGAAAGTATATTAAAAAAACAAAAAGCAAAATCAATCATGTAATATATACACACGTGAACCATTTACAGAAACTCACTCATTTAGGATGCTGTCTTGAGACCAATTGGAATTGGAAGGAATGGGAAATTTAGACAAAAATGGAAGCACCAATAATTCCCCCATGGTGCGGAGATGATTGTTACTCTTGTTCTTTTCACCTTTTTTACGTTTTGTTGAAGCTGATAAACTCTGGCTGGAAGCTGCTAACGGAGGCCCCTGTAAGAATTAATGACCATATGAGCTATAGTAATAACAAAATGGCATAGTTCAATGAACTTTCATCAAGTGGTGACCTTTGACATTGAAATAACCCCAAGTAAGTTCGTAGCACTTTTTCTGGCTGTGAATAAATCCTCTCTCCATCCAGAAATTTCATCCTGAATTAAAGAAAAAATTCAGAAATAACTAGCAAAAATGAAAAGATGTGACAAAAAGATCATTACTTTTCATACAATTTCTGATGGGTGGTTCTTTCGAAGATACTCATCGGCATCTTCTTCCCACTCGGAGACATCCTATCCAAAACAATTTCATCATAAACTCTAATTAAGCAACACAATATTACTGGCTAGTAAAAAGTAATCTCAATGAAGTTGGCAAATTTCCCTTTCATTTAAAGCCTTCTAACCTTTCTTCACCCAAAAAGAAAAAAGATTTCTAACCTTCTCATTCATCACCAATGCTGGGAAGATTGCAGAGTCCAACAGAGACATAAAATGTGGTGAAACTAGCCGCCATCCCTGTAAATGAAACATAAAAGTTAAATATTTCAGTGAAGATATAGACCATCCAAAGGGAAGTCCTAACAATTGAAGTTATTTTTTTAAATAATTATAATTTATCTTTAATTAGAACCTGCAAATATAAAACCTACTATGATGAAACTTACAGGCCCGGTCTCCAGTACATGTGAAATTACATCAAATCCTAAGGACAATACCCTCTCTGACATGAAGTAAAGTTTCTGCAAAAGAAACGAAAATGCATAAATTAGCCATCCCAAAAATGCAGGAAACATAATAATAAACATTAAGGAAAACCCAAGTCCAGAATCATACATAAAAATTGTCAAAGCACAAAAAGCAGTAACATCAAGATATAGCGGGAGACTGGTGGTTGACATATCAAACGATCGTCAGTTGGAATTATATCAAGTAAGTTTTTTCATGAGTGATAATATCAGAACACAGGCAGCCAAAGAACTGGAAACAGATAAGCATTGCCATTGTTCAAGGTATCAAACTAACTACTGCCACAATAATAAGAGGAATTAAAGAACTTATCTTACACTGATATTCTCGCTAAACTTGACAATGTTTAGAGCACAGTTAATGATTTCTGGCATCAACCTGAAAATGGAAGAATATATTTCTAATTCAATGTATGTCAGCAAAAATAATTACATTCAATAAACCAAAGTTGATAAGCACTATATTACTTATCAGAATGCTTCCGGTGACGGGTGATAAGGGAAGAGAAAATAAGTAGACTTCTTTTTCCTGTCTTCTGTCTTGACAAATATCCATCTTCTAAAGCAACCACACAATCAAATCTCAGAGAACCCAAAATGCTAATCAGGTCACGAGTGAATGAAGGCAGTAGAGGGACTAAAGTAGAAGGCATATACGACCTTATCTACAAGAGTTTCAAATGATTTACAATATTAGTGAGGAAAGGAAGTCAAGAGAATATTTATAAAAAATATATATAAAGAGAATGAACCCCAAAAAATAACACAAGAAAAGAAAGAACATGAGCTACAACAAGGTTCAAAATTCAAATACCCTGAAAGAACAGAGAAAACTGAATCACAAAAGATAATAACAATCTATTGCACAGGGAAAACAAATGGCCCATCAGCAACTCGAAACAATTACATAAACTGGGTAAAATCTATATAAGAAAGACTGAAGCTACAGTTGATGTTCATTGGTAAACAGTGAATTTGCTCTCAGCTTATGAATCTACTCGCCTATACAAGAAATGGAAGCATATGTTGTCTGGTGTCATAAGGACTATCAGTGAAGAATTTAAATGGGACTAGTGAGGACCAAAAACTAGTTGTGTCCAGAACCCACTGTAACATCCAGGAAAGAGGACTTATCATAAATAGATTATTCCAAAATACCGCTATTGCAGGTAAGGCAGAAGGCCAATGCAGCTTATCATTATAATATTAAAAATTTGTAGGATGTGGGTCCACTCTGATTGAATATTAACAAAATGCATGCAGACACTAACTGATTTATAGATTCTTGTTCATCCCATATATAGATGCCAAATCATTACTTACAGCAAAACGTAGGCACTTGCAGACATTGAGAAGGATTTTCTCTGTTTCTATATCTGCTTTGTCGTGGGTTGCTAAAGCCTGATCCATGCATCATAAAATCAGAGACGCACAGCTCATAAGGTATGAAAGCAGAGCAAAAACACCGCATACCTTTTTAACAAATTGATGGAATAATTCAAGCAAAGGCACAAGAATTTCAGCGGCTATAAGTTCCAGCTGAGGTGGTACTGGCTCCTTGGCAACTTTAGGATTCAGAAAGTACTGTGAATTGAAATATTAGAATTTTAATTTTGGCCAAAAGATGAAAAGAATATCATATATAATTGTTGTCACAATTTCACACTTCTCAATTTTTTTGCACAGGTCTTGAAAACATAAAAGCTTTCGAATTAATTCTAGAAAGGTTGACTGCTCATCAAGAAACAGACTAGCATCAGAGCACAGACAACTAATGAGATGCAAATACATGATGTGAATTAAAACTGCAAAAGAATTTTTCATGAACTGAAATAAATTAAAAGCAAAATACTATTTCAGATCATATAATTGGAAGAAACTCACAACTTCAAATATTTAAGATCATAAAATTAAGTTTTACACAAGTAAGGATAATTTTCTTCGTAAACAACTTTATTTTAATAGATGCAATGTTATAATAATAAAATGGGGGAAGAAAAAAGAAGATCCAAAATCATACAAGCAAATATATCGAGTACCTGGTAGGGTCTAAGGAGTGCGTGAAGAATGATTAGGGCATTGATGGTGTTCCACTTAGAGTTAAAACTGTTAACAAGATGACTATTTTGAATCGCAGAACGCAGATTTGGTACAAGATCTGGCCACAAATTCTCCTTAACAAACTCAGCAACAGCGATCACCCGGAACTGCCACCGAATTAAAGCTCAGATATATAAACAAACTTAATAAAAAGATGCAACAAGAAAACACGAGTGATCAATATAAATCAAGTATACATACCACTTCAACTAAAATTTTCAGAATAGGAATTCAACTTGAAGCAGAGCTTGAATCAGCCGATCCTTAAACTCCTTGCTCACCTTGGAAGATGCACGACCACTCTCAATGTTCCGCCGAGTGAAGTTCTTTAGATACGTAGCAGCAGAAATATTCAGACCTTGACTTTCCCCTCCTATAAATATGCGACAAAACCAATTCAGATTGAGACGGGGAACGACAGAGTTGATAATACACAGGCTCTAATAGAAGAATCACATTAAGGGATCCTTCTAAATAGATATTAACAATGCATCCTGCTGTCATTGGTCAAGGTCAGTAGCTCAAAGCAGTGACCATAGACCGAAAGTTCTTTAAAACATGGAACTTAAGGGACGTATTGTTTGAATGAGCAAAAAAATTAATTACGAATTTCACAGTTCAGAGCTTTGAATTTCTTTTAACAAGAGTTCAGAACTTGGAAATGGGAAAAAAGAACCTGTGGCAATGGAGAGCAAATAGAAAGGAAAGTTTGGGTTAACAGAGAGACAATCGAGCGAATCGGTGGCGACACGAATGGCGTTGTCATCTGAGCTGAGTGTCTGCTTAAGCAGCTGAGCGATCTGCGCAACCTCGTCCATGCTTTCGGATTTGTCACTGGAACTATTGCTGGGAAAACCCTTATAACCTTCTTCATATGCAGTTGGCGGGAAAATTAATAACCCGCGGGAGACGTTTATACGAAGCCTTTCAGAAGTTTGGACACCTTTCGGAGG
>JAMWYP010000037.1:0-5000 GCA_025563575.1 Acacia pycnantha | reverse complement strand
AGGGTTTAGGGTTTAGGGTTTATGGTTTAGGGTTTAGGGTTTAGGGTTTAGGGTTTAGGGTTTAGGGTTTAGGGTTTAGGGTTTAGGGTTTAGGGTTTAGGGTTTAGGGTTTAGGGTTTAGGGTTTAGGGTTTAGGGTTTAGGGTTTAGGGTTTAGGGTTTAGGGTTTAGGGTTTAGGGTTTAGGGTTTAGGGTTTAGGGTTTAGGGTTTAGGGTTTAGGGTTTAGGGTTTAGGGTTTAGGGTTTAGGGTTTAGGGTTTAGGGTTTAGGGTTTAGGGTTTAGGGTTTAGGGTTTAGGGTTTAGGGTTTAGGGTTTAGGGTTTAGGGTTTAGGGTTTAGGGTTTAGGGTTTAGGGTTTAGGGTTTAGGGTTTAGGGTTTAGGGTTTAGGGTTTAGGGTTTAGGGTTTAGGGTTTAGGGTTTAGGGTTTAGGGTTTAGGGTTTAGGGTTTAGGGTTTAGGGTTTAGGGTTTAGGGTTTAGGGTTTAGGGTTTAGGGTTTAGGGTTTAGGGTTTAGGGTTTAGGGTTTAGGGTTTAGGGTTTAGGGTTTAGGGTTTAGGGTTTAGGGTTTAGGGTTTAGGGTTTAGGGTTTAGGGTTTAGGGTTTAGGGTTTAGGGTTTAGGGTTTAGGGTTTAGGGTTTAGGGTTTAGGGTTTAGGGTTTAGGGTTTAGGGTTTAGGGTTTAGGGTTTAGGGTTTAGGGTTTAGGGTTTAGGGTTTAGGGTTTAGGGTTTAGGGTTTAGGGTTTAGGGTTTAGGGTTTAGGGTTTAGGGTTTAGGGTTTAGGGTTTAGGGTTTAGGGTTTAGGGTTTAGGGTTTAGGGTTTAGGGTTTAGGGTTTAGGGTTTAGGGTTTAGGGTTTAGGGTTTAGGGTTTAGGGTTTAGGGTTTAGGGTTTAGGGTTTAGGGTTTAGGGTTTAGGGTTTAGGGTTTAGGGTTTAGGGTTTAGGGTTTAGGGTTTAGGGTTTAGGGTTTAGGGTTTAGGGTTTAGGGTTTAGGGTTTAGGGTTTAGGGTTTAGGGTTTAGGGTTTAGGGTTTAGGGTTTAGGGTTTAGGGTTTAGGGTTTAGGGTTTAGGGTTTAGGGTTTAGGGTTTAGGGTTTAGGGTTTAGGGTTTAGGGTTTAGGGTTTAGGGTTTAGGGTTTAGGGTTTAGGGTTTAGGGTTTAGGGTTTAGGGTTTAGGGTTTAGGGTTTAGGGTTTAGGGTTTAGGGTTTAGGGTTTAGGGTTTAGGGTTTAGGGTTTAGGGTTTAGGGTTTAGGGTTTAGGGTTTAGGGTTTAGGGTTTAGGGTTTAGGGTTTAGGGTTTAGGGTTTAGGGTTTAGGGTTTAGGGTTTAGGGTTTAGGGTTTAGGGTTTAGGGTTTAGGGTTTAGGGTTTAGGGTTTAGGGTTTAGGGTTTAGGGTTTAGGGTTTAGGGTTTAGGGTTTAGGGTTTAGGGTTTAGGGTTTAGGGTTTAGGGTTTAGGGTTTAGGGTTTAGGGTTTAGGGTTTAGGGTTTAGGGTTTAGGGTTTAGGGTTTAGGGTTTAGGGTTTAGGGTTTAGGGTTTAGGGTTTAGGGTTTAGGGTTTAGGGTTTAGGGTTTAGGGTTTAGGGTTTAGGGTTTAGGGTTTAGGGTTTAGGGTTTAGGGTTTAGGGTTTAGGGTTTAGGGTTTAGGGTTTAGGGTTTAGGGTTTAGGGTTTAGGGTTTAGGGTTTAGGGTTTAGGGTTTAGGGTTTAGGGTTTAGGGTTTAGGGTTTAGGGTTTAGGGTTTAGGGTTTAGGGTTTAGGGTTTAGGGTTTAGGGTTTAGGGTTTAGGGTTTAGGGTTTAGGGTTTAGGGTTTAGGGTTTAGGGTTTAGGGTTTAGGGTTTAGGGTTTAGGGTTTAGGGTTTAGGGTTTAGGGTTTAGGGTTTAGGGTTTAGGGTTTAGGGTTTAGGGTTTAGGGTTTAGGGTTTAGGGTTTAGGGTTTAGGGTTTAGGGTTTAGGGTTTAGGGTTTAGGGTTTAGGGTTTAGGGTTTAGGGTTTAGGGTTTAGGGTTTAGGGTTTAGGGTTTAGGGTTTAGGGTTTAGGGTTTAGGGTTTAGGGTTTAGGGTTTAGGGTTTAGGGTTTAGGGTTTAGGGTTTAGGGTTTAGGGTTTAGGGTTTAGGGTTTAGGGTTTAGGGTTTAGGGTTTAGGGTTTAGGGTTTAGGGTTTAGGGTTTAGGGTTTAGGGTTTAGGGTTTAGGGTTTAGGGTTTAGGGTTTAGGGTTTAGGGTTTAGGGTTTAGGGTTTAGGGTTTAGGGTTTAGGGTTTAGGGTTTAGGGTTTAGGGTTTAGGGTTTAGGGTTTAGGGTTTAGGGTTTAGGGTTTAGGGTTTAGGGTTTAGGGTTTAGGGTTTAGGGTTTAGGGTTTAGGGTTTAGGGTTTAGGGTTTAGGGTTTAGGGTTTAGGGTTTAGGGTTTAGGGTTTAGGGTTTAGGGTTTAGGGTTTAGGGTTTAGGGTTTAGGGTTTAGGGTTTAGGGTTTAGGGTTTAGGGTTTAGGGTTTAGGGTTTAGGGTTTAGGGTTTAGGGTTTAGGGTTTAGGGTTTAGGGTTTAGGGTTTAGGGTTTAGGGTTTAGGGTTTAGGGTTTAGGGTTTAGGGTTTAGGGTTTAGGGTTTAGGGTTTAGGGTTTAGGGTTTAGGGTTTAGGGTTTAGGGTTTAGGGTTTAGGGTTTAGGGTTTAGGGTTTAGGGTTTAGGGTTTAGGGTTTAGGGTTTAGGGTTTAGGGTTTAGGGTTTAGGGTTTAGGGTTTAGGGTTTAGGGTTTAGGGTTTAGGGTTTAGGGTTTAGGGTTTAGGGTTTAGGGTTTAGGGTTTAGGGTTTAGGGTTTAGGGTTTAGGGTTTAGGGTTTAGGGTTTAGGGTTTAGGGTTTAGGGTTTAGGGTTTAGGGTTTAGGGTTTAGGGTTTAGGGTTTAGGGTTTAGGGTTTAGGGTTTAGGGTTTAGGGTTTAGGGTTTAGGGTTTAGGGTTTAGGGTTTAGGGTTTAGGGTTTAGGGTTTAGGGTTTAGGGTTTAGGGTTTAGGGTTTAGGGTTTAGGGTTTAGGGTTTAGGGTTTAGGGTTTAGGGTTTAGGGTTTAGGGTTTAGGGTTTAGGGTTTAGGGTTTAGGGTTTAGGGTTTAGGGTTTAGGGTTTAGGGTTTAGGGTTTAGGGTTTAGGGTTTAGGGTTTAGGGTTTAGGGTTTAGGGTTTAGGGTTTAGGGTTTAGGGTTTAGGGTTTAGGGTTTAGGGTTTAGGGTTTAGGGTTTAGGGTTTAGGGTTTAGGGTTTAGGGTTTAGGGTTTAGGGTTTAGGGTTTAGGGTTTAGGGTTTAGGGTTTAGGGTTTAGGGTTTAGGGTTTAGGGTTTAGGGTTTAGGGTTTAGGGTTTAGGGTTTAGGGTTTAGGGTTTAGGGTTTAGGGTTTAGGGTTTAGGGTTTAGGGTTTAGGGTTTAGGGTTTAGGGTTTAGGGTTTAGGGTTTAGGGTTTAGGGTTTAGGGTTTAGGGTTTAGGGTTTAGGGTTTAGGGTTTAGGGTTTAGGGTTTAGGGTTTAGGGTTTAGGGTTTAGGGTTTAGGGTTTAGGGTTTAGGGTTTAGGGTTTAGGGTTTAGGGTTTAGGGTTTAGGGTTTAGGGTTTAGGGTTTAGGGTTTAGGGTTTAGGGTTTAGGGTTTAGGGTTTAGGGTTTAGGGTTTAGGGTTTAGGGTTTAGGGTTTAGGGTTTAGGGTTTAGGGTTTAGGGTTTAGGGTTTAGGGTTTAGGGTTTAGGGTTTAGGGTTTAGGGTTTAGGGTTTAGGGTTTAGGGTTTAGGGTTTAGGGTTTAGGGTTTAGGGTTTAGGGTTTAGGGTTTAGGGTTTAGGGTTTAGGGTTTAGGGTTTAGGGTTTAGGGTTTAGGGTTTAGGGTTTAGGGTTTAGGGTTTAGGGTTTAGGGTTTAGGGTTTAGGGTTTAGGGTTTAGGGTTTAGGGTTTAGGGTTTAGGGTTTAGGGTTTAGGGTTTAGGGTTTAGGGTTTAGGGTTTAGGGTTTAGGGTTTAGGGTTTAGGGTTTAGGGTTTAGGGTTTAGGGTTTAGGGTTTAGGGTTTAGGGTTTAGGGTTTAGGGTTTAGGGTTTAGGGTTTAGGGTTTAGGGTTTAGGGTTTAGGGTTTAGGGTTTAGGGTTTAGGGTTTAGGGTTTAGGGTTTAGGGTTTAGGGTTTAGGGTTTAGGGTTTAGGGTTTAGGGTTTAGGGTTTAGGGTTTAGGGTTTAGGGTTTAGGGTTTAGGGTTTAGGGTTTAGGGTTTAGGGTTTAGGGTTTAGGGTTTAGGGTTTAGGGTTTAGGGTTTAGGGTTTAGGGTTTAGGGTTTAGGGTTTAGGGTTTAGGGTTTAGGGTTTAGGGTTTAGGGTTTAGGGTTTAGGGTTTAGGGTTTAGGGTTTAGGGTTTAGGGTTTAGGGTTTAGGGTTTAGGGTTTAGGGTTTAGGGTTTAGGGTTTAGGGTTTAGGGTTTAGGGTTTAGGGTTTAGGGTTTAGGGTTTAGGGTTTAGGGTTTAGGGTTTAGGGTTTAGGGTTTAGGGTTTAGGGTTTAGGGTTTAGGGTTTAGGGTTTAGGGTTTAGGGTTTAGGGTTTAGGGTTTAGGGTTTAGGGTTTAGGGTTTAGGGTTTAGGGTTTAGGGTTTAGGGTTTAGGGTTTAGGGTTTAGGGTTTAGGGTTTAGGGTTTAGGGTTTAGGGTTTAGGGTTTAGGGTTTAGGGTTTAGGGTTTAGGGTTTAGGGTTTAGGGTTTAGGGTTTAGGGTTTAGGGTTTAGGGTTTAGGGTTTAGGGTTTAGGGTTTAGGGTTTAGGGTTTAGGGTTTAGGGTTTAGGGTTTAGGGTTTAGGGTTTAGGGTTTAGGGTTTAGGGTTTAGGGTTTAGGGTTTAGGGTTTAGGGTTTAGGGTTTAGGGTTTAGGGTTTAGGGTTTAGGGTTTAGGGTTTAGGGTTTAGGGTTTAGGGTTTAGGGTTTAGGGTTTAGGGTTTAGGGTTTAGGGTTTAGGGTTTAGGGTTTAGGGTTTAGGGTTTAGGGTTTAGGGTTTAGGGTTTAGGGTTTAG